>CM041531.1:3088295-3170064 GCA_023238725.1 Scortum barcoo | reverse complement strand
CTGTTTCCACTTCCCTTTCCCCACAGTTTATATACCGGTCCCCTTCCTTTGTTCTTTGTCTGATTGTCAATGTCCTCTCCTGAACTTTGTCCCTTCCTTGTTCCTCTCCTGTGAATACTCGTCTTATCTCTGCCTGCTTTATCCATAAACAATAAAGACAGTTCACCAACATCTACTCTGCCTTTGTCTCGTCTGCAGACTAAATTTAGTTCAAGATGGATGTAAGTTATGTACGGACATAAATTAGGTTCAAGTGTTAATTAAACAAATAAGATCTACAACAGGGGCGGCACAGTGGTGTAGTAGTTAGCACTGTTGCCTCACAGGTTGGTTGAAGTAGGCCCTTCAAGGTGGAGTTTGCATGTTCTCTCTGTGCCTGCGTGGGTTCTTTCTGGGTAATCCAGCTTCCTCCCACAATCCAAAGACATGCAGGTTAGGTTAATTGACAACTCTAAATTGCCCATGAGTGTGAATGTGAATGGCTTTCTGTCTTTCAGTGTTAGCCCTGCGACTGACTGGCGTCCAGTCCAGGGTGTACCCCGCCTCTCGCCCAAAGATAGCTGGGACAGGCTCCAGCACCCCTGCGACCCTGTGTGTCCTCAGGATAAGCGGGTTTAGAAAATGAATGAATGAATGAATGAAATGATCAGTAACAGAGAGTCAGTGAACTGACCTCAGAGTCTGCAGTCTACAGTGTGGACTCTCCAGAAAACCACACAGCAGCTTCACTCCTGAATCCTGCAGCTCGTTGTTACTCAGCTCCAGCTCTCTCAGATGGGAGGGGTTGGACTTCAGAGCTGAGGCCAGAGAAGCACAGCTGATCTCTGACAAACCTGCAGTTCCAACTTAATCTGAATAAAGAATAAATGATGTGACTTTAGAAAACAATGTTCCTGTTTGAAATCATTCAGTGTTTAATAATCTGTTCAGAGCTGAAGAAGGTTTAGAAAGTAGAAGTTTAGAAAATGGAAACTCCAAACACCTGAACCCAACAGGATGCAGCTTCAAAACTGTCAAATACAGAAAGTGAAAAAGAGCTCTCATTAATATTAATGACAACGTGCTGCTGCTTCAATAAAGACGAAGTGACTTCACCTCTTAAACTCTGCCAGCTCCACCAGTGGCTCCATCTATACTAACTCATGTTGTGCAGACAAACACAAAGAAAAACTCACAGAAACTGACTGAAGTTTGGACTCAAGATCCCAAAGTTTCCAAAAGAAACCAAATATGTCAGGATGAATTTTGGAGAAATGTGAACAAAAGACATCTACAATATTTATTTTAGGAACAGAGGAGCCATAAAATCAAAGCATCTTCAGTTTAAACTATTCAGTCAGTGTGAGCATCAAATAGCTTCATAACAATGTTGGAAAAAGCAAAAACTGAATATGTTTGTTATATATTTGAAATAGAGATTAGTGACTCTATTTTTTTCCCATATAATTAATCTAGAAACATGACAGTGAATGTAAGATAAAAAAGGTGTTGAAGAGGTTCAGAGTGAATTATCCAGTTGAGGATTTTTCTTGTTATATTCAGGTTTTAAATGTGGAGCTCAACATTGCTCTGCCACAGTCAATGGACTAAACCACTGAAGAAGAAAATGGACTTTAGCATGAAGATACTCAGTGTGGATCAGTATAATATCAGCCTTATGTCTGCAGTTTAGTGTCACCACAACTTTCACATCATATTAATCTCAGCACAAGAAGGAAAAAAATGGTGTCTGACCTCAGAGTCTGCAGTCTACAGTGTGGACTCTCCAGAAAACCACACAGCAGCTTCACTCCTGAATCCTGCAGGTTGTTGTTACTCAGCTCCAGCTCTCTCAGATGGGAGGGGTTGGACTTCAGAGCTGAGGCCAGAGAAGCACAGCTGATCTCTGACAAACTGCAGTCCCTCAATCTGAATAAAGAATAAATGATGTGACTTTAGAAAACAATGTTCCTGTTTGAAATCATTCAGTGTTTAATAATCTGTTCAGAGCTGAAGAAGGTTTAGAAAGTAGAAGTTTAGAAAATGGAAACTCCAAACACCTGAACCCAACAGGATGCAGCTTCAAAACTGTCAAATACAGAAAGTGAAAAAGAGCTCTCATTAATATTAATGACAACGCTGCTGCTACTTCAATAAAGACGAAGTGACTTCACCTCTTAAACTCTGCCAGCTCCACCAGTGGCTCCATCTATACTAACTCATGTTGTGCAAGACAAACACAAAGAAAAACTCACAGAAACTGACTGAAGTTTGGACTCAAGATCCCAAAGTTTCCAAAGAAACCAAATATGTCAGGATGAATTTTGGAGAAATGTGAACAAAAGACATCTACAATATTTATTTTAGGAACAGAGGAGCCATAAAATCAAAGCATCTTCAGTTTAAACTACTCAGTCAGTGTAAGCATCATATAGCTTCATAACAATGTTGGATAAAGCAAAAACTGAATATGTTTGTTATATATTTGAAATAGAGATTAGTGACTCTATTTATTTTTTTCCCATATAATTAATCTAGAAACATGACAGTGAATGTAAGATAAAAATCAGGTGTTGAAGAGGTTCAGAGTGAATTATCCAGTGGAGGATTTTTCTTGTTATATTCAGGTTTTAAATCTGGAGCTCAACATTGCTCTGCCACAGTCAATGGACTAAACCACTGAAGAAGAAAATGGACTTTAGCATGAAGATACTCAGTGTGGATCAGTATAATATCAGCCTTATGTCTGCAGTTTAGTGTCACCACAACTTTCACATCATATTAATCTCAGCACAGAAGGAAAAAATGGTGTCTGACCTCAGAGTCTGCAGTCTACAGTGTGGACTCTCCAGAAAACCACACAGCAGCTTCACTCCTGAATCCTGCAGCTTGTTGTTACTCAGCTCCAGCTCTCTCAGATGGGAGGGGTTGGACTTCAGAGCTGAGGCCAGAGAAGCACAGCTGATCTCTGACAAACTGCAGCTCCTCAATCTGAATAAAGAATAAATGATGAAGATAAAAATCCATTTATAATCCAGTCAGATGTGTTCAGGTTTTAAATGTGCAGCTCAACATTACTGTGTCCTGATCAATGAGCTTTTCCATAAATTGAGTAGAGAGACTTTGTCATTGTGTTATTGTGGATCATCATCATGTCAGCCTTCTACAGACATCATCCAAATGTCACCACAACATTCACACACCGATTCATGTCAAGCACAGATTAATAACAAGCTGCTGATCTCAGTCAAGTCTGGAATTAGAGGACAAATATCAAATCACACATGTTGGACTAAAAACTGTTTATTATCTTATTTACTACATGAACCTCTTCTGACTTTTTAGTACCTTAGCAGCTAAATGTCATTAATATTAGAGGTCCACATTAGTTCAAATGCATTTTAAACAAACAGCCACATGTCATATGTACTTGAAAAGAGATTTTGGTGGTAGTAGTCACGTCTGTCCTTACTGAGTGTGAAGTGCTCCCTTCCTAACACAACTACACTGTAAGAAATGACTTTATAAGCTCAGCTGAAACTGAGATGAAGCTTCAGCAGTTTGTGTTAGCTAAATCAAGTGGGTGTCTAGCAAAAAGTCACAGACTTCTTTAAGAACAAATTCTCTCATTAAGTTGCTATTCCTTCACTGCAGCTCAACAAGGAGACAATGTCAAACACTAAATACTTACTTGATTTCTTTACCTTATGACATAATTACAACAGAGTCTGTTTTCTTTTCCAGCTTATTTTTTCAAATCCTTCAAACAGACCTTGAATCCTGCTTTGTTGTGACGTGTTAGACTGCTGTTTATTACTCTTAGCTCTGGTTTAATACACACCACAGCAGCTGTGTGGGTTGACTCTGTACCAGCCACATCAGCTTCTGATACCATGAAGATCATCACAGCTCCTTACTTCACCTTTTCTGACCGTTGCATTCATGTATTATTTTTCTTATTTGTTTTACTCTCTGTTTAAACAGAAGCTCAAACTCTTTATCTCCTATCATCAGATCACAGTGTGAGTCTGTGGAAGCTGAAAAGTTGTCCTGTCAAACACTTTAGTTCTCTACTTTTTGTTACTTTTACGAGTTGTTCAGCCATTTGGAAAGCCATTTCTTCAAATCTGTGCTCAGACAATTCCTGAAATTTTATTAACCAAAAATTTGATACATCAGGCAAAGATTTAAATTGAATTAAAAAAAAAAACTACATAAGGTACAGTCAGTGAACTGACCTCAGAGTCTCCAGTCTACAGTTTGGACTCTCCAGTCCAGCAGACAGCAGCTTCACTCCTGAATCCTGCAGCTTGTTGTTCTTACTCAGCTCAGCTCCAGCTCTCTCAGATGGGAGGGGTTGGACTTCAGAGCTGAGGCCACAACTTCACAGTGAGTCTCCTGAGAGTCCAACAGCCAGAAAGTCTGTCATAATAGTTAAATAACAAAATATGTTATCATGAAAGACAAAACTTTTTATTTACTTCATGCATTTGATGTCAAAAGAGTTTAACATTCCTTTGCTTTTCACATCAGTGGTTCATCTAATCTAATGTCACTGTGTTCAAAATGAAAAAATAAGTTTCATCACTCTCTCATACTTGCAAACTTTTAACTTGTAAAGCCTGAACCATGAAATAATTGCCAGAATTTTTTAAGTTTAAGTGTTCTGACAAATAAAAAAAAAAAAAAAAAATATCAATTTACACATGATTTTTAAATTGTATAATCTTTGCTACATTTGACATTTTTATTTATTTTTTAGTTATTTTGTATTTTCTGGCATTTTGATTGTATACATTTTTTAGGTCCTTTTCAGGAAAAAAATATCACACTGATGATGTAGAGGTCTCAAAAACTCGTGTCAAATATGATGCACTTTGAGTTAAAGGGTTACTCTTTATTTTGTTTTAATCTGAAGATCTGCAGATGAAAAGAGAGAAAACATTTTGTGCTTAATGATGTCCACAGTCTGTCAGTGTGATCTGATCACACGTCTGTCTCCAAAATGTTAGAAAGAGACCATCTTGATTTGAAAACCATTTTTACAAGTCAGTGAACAATTTCACTCGGGATCTCTCTTTGCTCGCTAGCTGCTGCTGTCTGGTTCACGTACATTAGTGAGAAAATAGGTATGATTAAATGTCAATATAATTAAATATTTTGATGTTTATGAAAGATTACAACATAAAGTTTTGTCTAAAAAACTAATTAAGCACACAAACACATAACAAACCAATAAGGTTTCATTATTTTCAACATAATATCATCATCAGAGATGTTATCAGTGTTTCAGCATTACACTCCACATCCTTGACCTTTATTTGTGTTGAGGATCTCTTAAAAAGTCTAGAAGTTCTTTTATATTTATCAGACCTCTTATTGGTGGAAACTGCATTTCCTGCTGCTACTCTTCTTTACATCAACAAGAGAGAGAAACACCTGCAGGTTTCTCTCTGTGAGTATGTAACACAACTTCCCTCTTTAAAATAAAAATTGAATTCATGAGCTTGGTTCAGCACACATTCAGGGGTTTTGCAGCAACTGTCTTTGTCTGAGCAGGACTTTACACTGGCTAATGTTATTTATTAGCACATCTATCTAAAGTTTGCTGGTATTAACTTATTGTGATAGCATTCAACATCATCCCATAACTGCTGTCACAGCCAAAGTTATATCCATCCATCCATCATCTATACCACTTATCCTCACACTGGCTCGCATGGGTGCTGGAGCCTGTCCTAGCTGGCATTGGACGAGAAGCAGGGTACACCCAGACCTTGTCACCAGTCAATCACAAGGCTGACATATAGAGACAGACATCCACTCACATTCAGACCATACAATGTTAGAGTCACTAATTAACCAAACCTGCATGTCTTTGGATTGTGGGAGGAAGCCAGATTACCTGAAGAAACCCACACAGGCACAGAGAGAACATGCAGACTCCTCACAGAAGGGCCCCAGCCAGCCGGTGGGTTCGAACTAAGAAGCCTCTTGCTGTGATCTGACGGTGCTCGCCACTGCACCTACCCCAAAAGTTATATACACAATTTAAACACTACTATGAGTACTACTACTACTACTACCTGAACATACTCAATTTACTCCTGGAGATTGTATATATGGTCATATTTTTGTTCATTTATTCTGTACACTACTGCACTGTCCTAGGAGAGGGAGGCCTCCTCAGTTTGTATTCATCTAAATCAAGGGTCTAAAGACAGAGGATGTCGTATGCTGACAGTAAAGACACCTCGCAGAACCTCCTCAGGTAATAATAACTGATAATTGTAAGATACTGCTATATGTTGTAATTAAAACTGTTATGATAAAACTAGAAAATCACAACCTTTAAAGTCTTTCATTTGTTTTATCAGGGTTGCATGTTGCCTCCACCACCCAAAGGAAGACAAATAGAAGAAAAATCTGTAAAATGTGACAAATATTAGAAATAAATATAATAACTGTGTTCATTAAAGTTGGGCAAAGCAACACTGGAGAAACCAGCAACAGTAAACTAGATTTTGAAACCAGCCCCTCCCTTCAGGTCTCCCTCCAAAGCCACTCCCACCAAAACACATGAACATACACTGCCTGACTACTGCTGGAGGACGAGTCCACGAGAGAGCGTTGGAGAGAGGAGCACAGCACATCGTTACCATCACTAATTATATCCACCTGGCTCATGTCTCATTCATCTTTAAAAACACCTAACATTAATTATAATGAACATAAACAATCATCGTGGCTGTTATTAGATCTCACAGCGTCACTTTTCAGACACTTCACTTCCCTCAGTTCTCACCATCGTTGAAAAGTCGTACTGGTGTTGACTCTGGTTTGACCTCTTGCTTCATGTAATCTCTTTTTGGTTGTAGCCTTTCCTAATTCTGTGCTTTCTTTCTCTGCCATTCTTGTACAATTAGTTTGCTAGCTTTAGCTTATTTAAATTTACTGTACAAGTTTACTTTTTCTGCTAGATACAGTACTAATATAGTCCTCCCTGCTTCCCCTTGCAGATCCAAATTTTTTATGAAAAGGGATTTAATTTGTTTTATTGCTGTTAGGATGTAAAAGGTATACAACTTAAATATTTTTATAATATGTAAATTTGAAGAACTAAACTACTGATCTCCACTGATTTATATTGTTAATCACATCTGGACTTACACAGCCTTTCTGCAGTTCCTCACAGCTGGAATCAGTCTCCGTTCGTCCCTCCTCTGATGTGTTGTACTTCTTCAAGGTCCAACTCATTCCAGAACCTCCTCTGACATCTGCAGCATGTAGGCCAGAGCTGAGCAGTGGATCTCAGAGAGTTTCTTCTTTGATTTGTTCTCTGACTTCAGGAACTCTTGGATCTCCTGATGTACTGAGTGGTCGTTCATCTCCATCAGACAGTGGAAGATGTTGATGCTTCTCTCAGGAGAGATCTCTTATCACTGTTCATCTCCTTCAGGTTGTTGATGGCTCTCTGAATTGTTTTTGGATTGTTGTCTGTCTGACCCAGCAGGCCTCCTAAGAGTCTCTGGTTGGACTCCAGAGAGAGGCCATGAAGGAAGCGAACAAACAGGTCAAGGTGGCCATTTTTACTTTCAAGGGATTTCTGCATGGCTCTCCGTCTTGAGGAAGACACCCAGAGATGAGTCACTACTGTATCTTGAGTATCTCCAGTCTTTCATTCAGTTACTACTGAAAAGTCCTCCAGTACCTTTGTGTTCTTGTTGGTGTGACAGTGGAACATGTAGACTGCAGCCAGAAACTCCTGAATGCTCAGATGAACAAAGCAGTAGACTGTTTTCTGGAAGATCACACACTCTCTCTTGAAGATCTCTGTACAAACTCCTGAGTACACCAGAGGCCTCTGTGACATCAAGTCCACACTGCTCCAGGTCTTCTTGGTAGAACATGATGTTTCCTTTCTCCAGATTGTTCAAACGCCAGCCTCCCCAGCTTCAGAAGAACTTCCCTGTCAGCCTCCTGTCAGCTCCTGTGGACTCGTCTCATGTCCCTCATCATACTTCTGCTTCTTCCTCTTTGTCTGAACCAGCAGGAAGTGTGAGTACAGGTCAGTCAGGGTCTTGGGCAGCTCTCCTCTCTGGTCTGTAGTCAACATGTGGTCCAGAACTGTAGCAGTGATCCAGCAGAAGACTGGGATTTGACACATGATGTGGAGAGTCCTGGATGTCTTGATGTGTGAGATGATTCTGCTGGACAGATCTTCATCACTGAATCTCCTCCTGAAGTACTCCTCCTTCTGGGCGTCAGTGAAGCCTCGTACTTCTGTTAACCTGTCCACATATTCAGGAGGGATCTGATTGGCTGCTGCAGGTCGGGAAGTTATCCAGACGAGAGCCGAGGGAAGCAGATTCCCCTTGATGAGGTTTTTGTCAGCAGCACGTTGACTGATGACTTCTGTGTGACATCAGACACAACCTCACTGTTGTAGAAATCCAATGAAAGTCTGCTTTCATCCAGGCCGTCAAAGATGAACAAAAGTTTACAGACAGCGAGCTGCTCTGCTGTGACCTTCTGTAATGTTGGATGGAAAACATGGAGCAGCATGAGAAGACTGTACTGCTCATCTTTGATCAAGTTCAGCTCCCTGAATGAAAACAGGATCAGCAGACTGACATCTTGGTTTTCCAAACCCTCTGCCCAGTCCAGAGTGAACTTCTGCACTGAGAAGGTTTTTCCAACACCAGCAACGCCGTTCGTCAGAACCACTCTGATGTGTTTCTGTTGGTCAGGTAAGGCTTTAAAGATGTCGTGGCACTTGATTGGAGTTTCATTGATGATCTTCATCTTGTTAGCCGTCTCAAGCTGCCTCACCTCATGTTGTGTATTAACCTCTTCACTCTGTCCCTCTGTGATGTAGAGCTCAGTGTAGATCCTGTTGAGGAGGGTTCCACTTCCTGCTTCATCAGTTCCTTCAGTCACACGTTCACATCTCCTCCTCAGACTGATCTTATATTCATCTAAAACCTGCTGCAGACCACCATCTGCTGAAAGAGAAGAAAAATGTGAAAGCTAAAGAAAGATTTTTTTTCATTGCAAATAAACATGATAAATAAATGAACATATAAAGAAATAAAGCTCATGAATTCCACCTGAAAAGAAACCAGTCAGATTCATTCATGGAGTGAAAAATAATGCCAATAGTGATTTTACATTTATTGTTGATAGTTTTTTATTATTTAAGGGAAGACAAAGTTATTTGGTGAAATATCAGAAATATGTTGGTGTTTGATTGACAGCAGAGGTGACAGGCTGAACCTCAGCAGCTCTTCATCTACAGTGGGTACGGAAAGTATTCAGACCCCTTTAAATTTTTCACTCTTTGTTTCATTGCAGCCATTTGCTAAAATCGAAAAAGTTCATTTTATTTCTCATTAATGTACACTCAGCACCCCATCTTGACAGAAAAAAACAGAAATGTAGAACATTTTTGCAAATTGTATTAAAAAAAAAAAAACTGAAATATCACATGGACATAAGTATTCAAACCCTTTGCTCAGTATTGAGTAGAAGCACCCTTTTGAGCTAGTACAGCCATGAGTCTTCTTGGGAATGATGCAACAAGTTTTTCACACCTGGATTTGGGGATCCTCTGCCATTCTTCCTTGCAGATCCTCTCCAGTTCCTGTCAGGTTGGATGGTGAACGTTGGTGGACAGCCATTTTCAGGTCTCTCCAGAGATGCTCAATTGGGTTTAGGTCAGGGCTCTGGCTGGGACCAGTCAAGAATGGTCACAGAGTTGTTCCTGAAGCCACTCCTTTGTTATTTTAGCTGTGTGCTTAGGGTCATTGTCTTGTTGGAAGGTGAACCTTCGGCCCAGTCTGAGGTCCTGAGCACTCTGGAAGAGGTTTTCTTCCAGGATATCTCTGTACTTGGCCGCATTCATCTTTCCTTCAATTGCAACCAGTCGTCCTGTCCCTGCAGCTGAAAAACACCCCCATAGCATGATGCTGCCACCACCATGTTTCACTGTTGGGATTGTATTGGGCAGGTGATGAGCAGTGCCTGGTTTTCTCCACACATACCGCTTAGAATTAACGCCAAAAAGTTCAATCTTGGTCTCATCAGACCAGAGAATCTTATTTCTCATAGTCTGGGAGTCCTTCATGTGTTTTTTGGGCAAACTCTTTATGCAGGCTTTCTTTAATGTCTTGCACTGAGGAGAGGCTTCCGTCGGGCCACTCTGCCATAAAGCCCCGACTGGTGGAGAGCTGCAGTGATAGTTGACTTTGTGGAACTTTCTCCCATCTCCCTACTGCATCTCTGGAGCTCAGCCACAGTGATCTTTGGGTTCTTCTTTACCCCTCTCACCAAGGCTCTTCTCCCACGATTGCTCAGTTTGGCTGGACAGCCAGGTCTAGGAAGAGTTCTGGTCGTCCCAAACTTCTTCCATTTAAGGATTATGGAGGCCACTGTGCTCTTAGGAACCTTGAGTGCTGCAGAAATTCTTTTGTAACCTTGGCCAGATCTGTGCCTTGCCACAATTCTGTCTCTAAGCTCCTTTGGGCAGTTCCTTCAACCTCATGATTCTCATTTGCTCTGACATACGCACTGTGAGCTGTAAGGTCTTATATAGACAGGTGTGTGTACCTTTCCTAATCAAGTCCAATCACTTTAATTAAACACAGCTGGACTCCAATGAGGGAGTAGAACCATCTCAAGGAGGATCAGAAGAAATGGACAGCATGTGAGTTAAATATGAGTGTCACAGCAATGCGGGTCTGAATACTTATGACCATGTGATATTTCAGTTTTTCTTTTTTAATAAATTTGCAAAAATTTTCTACATTTCTGTTTTTTTCTATCAAGATGGGGTGCTGAGTGTACATTACAATAATGAGAAATAAAATGAACTTTTTCGATTTTAGCAAATGGCTGCAATGAAACAAAGAGTGAAAAATTTAAAGGGGTCTGAATACTTTCCATACCCACTGTAAATCTTCATCTTTAAACACTGAGCTTTCTCTCAGCTCATCAGCACAGACAGTGTTGATCCAGTCAGTTTAGCTACAGACGTGGCTTTGGTTTGAGTTAAGAGACCATCTCAGGTTGGTTTCTATTGACATGTTACCAATCAGAGCCACATCAGCTGGAGATGCATGAATTCATGGTTTGACACAACGACGTGCAGAAAAACAACAAGAGACAAAGTTAACATGTTGTAAACTGCAGCGTACAAACTGAGGACAGACAGTGTTTTGTTAGCAGAGGTGGTGAAGTGAGACCCTGTTTAACATCTGGAATAACCAGTGTTGATATCAGCAGGAAGGTTTTTAAACTGTTAAATGTGCTGCAGCTGATGAGCTCTTTAATTATCTACTGAAGCCTGCTAACTGATGTTAGCGGTGCACTTTTCCTCAGTGGATGTTTGTTTGGTCGCTTGTTCAACAAGTCGCTCTGCAGGATGAGACGTCTGTTTGTAAGTTAGAGAAGAAGGAGGACGTTGGCAGGAAAGTTAATGTGAGCTGTTGTTCACAGTCTGAGGCTCATGTTGTGTCTAAGGCTTTAAATGAACTTTAAATGTAAAGATATTTATAATGATCTTAAATGTTCCGTGCTGTGTGAAACAACAAATGTGTTCAAACAACAGGTCGTTGTTTTCAGACATGATGACAGCAGCAGACAGATGTTCAGTCTTACTTTGTACACTGCTGGTCTGACTGGCTGTCTGCAGTCCAGCTCTTGTTCTGGATCTTTCTCCACACTGGGGACAGGAGGAGTCTCCTGATGAAGCAGACTGGTCCCAGTATGAGGTGATGCACTGTCTGCAGAACCAGTGTCCACAGCTGGTAGAGACTGGATCCTTCAGGACGTCCTGACACGAAGCACAGCAGGACGGCTGCTCCTCCACAGAAACATGACTCCTCTTCCTCTCTCTGTGAAGACATTTCTTTATCACTAAAATGATTTGTTGGTTGTTGTTGAAAATATCAGATTTGTCCGACACTGTCTGGAAGCTCAGATGGTCACAGAGAAAAGTCAAAGTGTTTTTACTTTTCTGTCTGAATTCAGGATTCAGTCTGTAATAAAAATGATTGTTTCTTTTATTTCAACTCTTCTGCTTTCATCAACACTAATTTACTGTTTTTCCTGTCTGTCAGTCTTATTAAACATTTAGTGATCTGCTTGTAGTTTGTTATTAAGACAAACTCACAGTAAAAGTCTCCATTAAAGAGAGCTGATTAAGTCCTTTACTGTTTTAAGGTCCACTTACTAATTATTCAAAGCTTTCAGCTGGAAGCTCTCAATCATTAGTAAGTGGACCTTTGAATTTTCACAATATTTGACAAAAGTAATGAAAAGAACAAACTCAAAGCTTCAACACACAGAATCAAGATGAGCAAAGCTTTTCTACAAATGCTTTTTCACCTCATGTTGCAGAATTATGATATGAACTGATTCAAGATGCATCTGTTAGATCAGAACAGCTGATCTGAGAAGAGCCAAACAACAACATGTTCTGAGGACAAATATGAGAAAATGAACTTCACATTTGAAGAACTTTCTTTCAGATTCTGAATAATTTCAAAGAATTACAATGACTTCTACATGAGGACAAAAATATATGAAGATTTTCTTGAAGTTTAAATTCTGAAATGGAGGTTCTCTTGGTGTTTTTCCACAGAAATAAAATAAGATCCATTTTAGTTTGAAACAGTATCTGAACTAATAGTTCTGCATCATGAATATAAATCTTTTAGAAGAACATTTTATCTCCATCAGGTCAGTTTACAGTAAAATAAAAACAGTCTCTTACTTTGTGTCTGATGGTCCAGGTTCATTACTGAACTCTGCAGGAGGAAGCTCTTTGGACCGATCACTCTTCATAGACAGACAGCTGGATCCTGCAGACTCTGATCTGTCCTCCTCTTCCTCCACACAAACACTCATCTTCTGATCTGAGGTCAGTCTGAGAGGTAAAACAGAGACACTGACTGTGAGCTCAGAACATTCAAGAAAAACAAGTTTGATTAAGAGTCAGAGATGAGACAGAGAGAACAGGAAGTAACACACAATCTTTATCTCACACACACACACACACACACACACACACACACACACACACAGTATACATCATAATAAAGCAGCTCTCCACCTGCTCAGCTTGTTTTCTTGAGTTATTGCAGGTTTCATGTGAATTATTCAGCCAATCAGCACTTTGTGTCCACAGATGAATCAAAGTGTTGAGTTCAGTCTAACATTTCTCTCCTCTACAGTCCTCAGGAAGAAAACTGACTCAGAGACTCTGACAGTGAAATAATAAACATGTTGGATTAATACTCACCCTGCTTCGATCTTCAGTTTTCTCCTTCTGCTCTGTCGACTCAAAATGGAGTCTGAACTGACTGAACACTTTCACTTTCAGCTTCCCTTCCTGTTCTCATGTAACTGAATCACATGGTCAGTGACGCTCCTCCCCTTTCCATTTACAGGAAATCAGCTGAGTTTATCTGTGTGTGTGTGTGTGTGAAACAGTGTATCAGTGTGTATGTGTGTGTTATCTTGTGTATGCTGTGTGTGTGTGTGTGTGTGTGTGTGTGTGTGTGATAAAGATTGTGTGTTACTTCCTGTTCTCTCTGTCTCATCTCTGACTCCATGCTTTTCAGACAGCATTGTAGTCTTATACGGTCCGTGTACGTTCAGGCAATTCGTTTTTTGGTTTTAAACCAAAATCGAAAAAAAAAAACGGAAGTACCATAGTTTTTCCGTGTTTTCATTTACAACCAAAAACGGAAAAACCGAGCCGATTTTCCTTTCCTATTTCCACAATTTATTATTATTATTATTATTAATAATTATTGGACATTTTAATACTTTTTAAAGCTCCTTTTAATGACTGCATGAAGAACTTTTTACAATCTTAATATTAATAATAATAACAGACAGAATCATTTTTCATCCAGATGTTCAAAAGAGTCTGTAAAGATTCTTGAAATACCTTTCATCACAGCTGCAGGTGTTGTTGAAGAAACGTAGTTTTCCAGGTATATGTTTTTCAGATAATAGGATGTTTATTCCTGTGTAATGGTAATACGTAGTGTCTGCTGTCTGAGCTGTCTCACCAGACTGTTACAGAGAAAGAGATGAGACTTTTAATGACGGCTGAATAAAAAGAAGAAGAAAGAGAAGATGAAAAGAAAAAGACAAGGAAGAGTTACATTATTAATCTCTTTAGGTATAGGTAAGATATACTTCAACTTACAGGTATACTTCAACAAACAAGTACAGGATGAGTTAAATGACAAACAAAATAACTTTTTAAAAGACAAAACCCCTCTACGCTAGGCCAGCACCAGGGAAGGGGAACCAAACCAAACACTGGGTACCACCCAGGAAGGAATGGGGGAGCACCAGCGCGAGAACTGAGTGAAATGGATACTGGCCTAAGCGCAGGGGGCCAGACAAAGACAAGCTGCCAAAATAGGAAAAATGAGCAGTTATGAGTCCTTAGCACAAGCCTTTCTCTTTAAGGCAGTGATTCGATTTCTGATGTAATTTTTCACTCCAGTCCAGTTGCGGTCCTTCAGTGCATAGGGCTCGGCGTTGATACACTGAATACAGTCAATCTTTTGCGGTACCTTGCATGTATGGATGAAGCACATCATGTGTCTCTCAGCTGCTCGTACCTCACTGTCTTCCCACTTACGTTTGGGGTTACCTCTGTAGTCTATGAGAGAGAGAGAGAGAGAGAGAGAGAGAGAGGGCATGTCAGTAACTCAGCGCTCACAACCTCCGCTTCCTTTCAGTACTGCTGTTCAAAGTGTGAAGACAACACCAAGGCAAACATTCAAGTAAATTCAACATACATATTAGTTTTAGTTATTAGCTCATACTACCACCTACTACAGCATAGTACAACAAACTACAGTAGCTGTTTATGGTAGTATGTGCAGTATGTGGTAATAGCTGTCTCAGCTGTCTCAGTGGTGCAACTTTTACATTTTGTTTAAAACAACTTTTGTTTGCAGAATTTTAATATTTATATAGGACACAATCAATTTAAATGTCTCTTTGAGGTCTTTAGCTGTACACAAACTGCAAACAAAAAGTCACTTTTGGGTGCCTTACTTCCCTTTGGAAACATGACTCATTAAATGCCATCTGCGTGTACTGTACGATATGTTTAGTAAGAACAACATGTCACAGTGTGTATATGAAGTTCAATGTTGGTTGTAACATAACACCACTCAACAGATTCTGGCATAATGCCCCTCTTTAATCTATCATTGGATCACATTACTGTGACTAGGTGAGGACAAACAAATTACAAATTAATAAATTGACCAATTAATCCTACTTATCCTAATGTCACATTACTGATCAATATGTTTAAGTTGAACATGGGAGGCTCTGAGTATGTGCTTTTACTGTAACCACAATTCAAAACGTTTTCCACAGTGCCAAAAAAGAGTCAGTATTATTGAGCTGTAGGACCAGATTTATTAAGTTATGTTCACAATTGCCGCCTCTACTGATGTACCTCCTAAAAACAGCTCATCTGGCCATTAGAAAAGACCGAACTCTAGCCCAAACAGTATTTCTCTACCTTGATCGAGAGGAGCACTGGAAGAAGTGGCTGGAAGAGAGGAACTTGTCTCTGGAGTCGCATGGCCATCTTCGCCTGTTGTCTCAGTGGTTGAATGAACAGACTCATCCTCATCACTTGACATATCCTCTTGTAAAGAATCAATTTTCTCTAAAGAGGAAATGTGAGAGTAGGAACAAAAAGCACAGCCTCAGTGACTGTAGCCTTAAGGCAGAAGACCAACAAGTCCATTCTGAATTTACTGTCACATTAGTGCAGTTGCATATTACGTAAAATAAATTTGTGTTACACATCACATGAACAAACACACCATCTTCTATGGTGAAAAGTATGTCTGCAGTACTTGACATACATTTGCATTCCTTTCATTCATCTAGATTTCAATTTCCAAATACAACATAAGGAGTACCCCACTATTAACAAGTACTGATGATGCATTTCTTATGAGACAATAACCATAGGTTGTCCAAGCATCTGAACTTAATATGTTATATGTTAGGATAGGTGCAGGGCGGAGTGCAGTTGGGACCAGGAATGCAGACGAGGCAGGCAGAGTAGATGTAATGGCTCTTTATTTCAGGAACACGGAGGAACAGGAACAGACGGCGTACAGGAGCACAGCACGGTGACAACACAGACGATTGGACAAAGAACAAAAGCAACGGACTGGTATATATGCACAGTGAGGGACAGGGAAGTGAAAACAGGTGAGGAGACTAACAGGGGACAGGTGAAACAAATAAGGGAGGAGCAGAGGAATCAGGCAGGAAAACACAAGGACAGGAAGTTAAGTGCAGACATGTGAGGAAAGGAAGTAGGGAATACAAAATAAAACAGGAAGTGAGCAAAACTGGAGAGGAGCAAAAACTGACACAGGACACAGGGAACGACAGACAAGGAGGACACAAGGAACACCAGGCCGAGAAAACACAAGGGGTACAGGAAACACAGGGCAGAATACCTCAAAGAACACAAGGCACAAGAAAATACAGAAAAACGGGCAAAAGGCAGACAGACGAAACAAAACAAGAAATACTGCAAACCATAACAGTTATATTAACATACACACTCATACACACATATCCATACCTTCTGGGTCAGTCTCAATGTTGTCAAGGCTTTGACCATTTCTCACTATTTGCACTCTTTTTAACAAAGCAAACAATCAATCAATGGATCGATGGAGAAAAGAATCAGCAGATTCATCCAGAATGAAAAGAATCATTAGCTGCAGTCCAAAAATACAAAACTAGTTTGAAAATGATCCACCTCAACCAACTCCAACAGTAAAATCCTGCTTTTCCATGAATGATGAGGAAGAATCATCTAATGAGAGAACAGACAACAGGACAACAGACACAGGGGACACTTTACTGACACAGGGGACACTTTACTGACACAGGACTTTACTTTGAATACTTTAACTACATTTTAGTAATTATACTGAAGGAATGGGAGTATATTGTGGTAGTAGTACTTTTAGTCGTGCTTTTAAAGCATCTGAATACTTCTTCCATCAGTGGGAGTACTACTCTATAACTGAAAACAAAGTGCAATTATAATGAAGCTTTAGGGATCTTTTCACTGTGATTTCTTTGCTTGAATTTTGTAAAACTTTATTTTTATCTAGAGGAGACATGAAGGAGGAACCGGCTCTAGTGGAAGACATCATTAAGTTGCATTATGGTTTCCCTTTTTCAAGCGATGATCAGTGAAAGTCGTGCAGAATATTTTATAGTTTCATGCAGTTTGTGAAAAAGCAGAAATCTCATCAGTTCAAGCAAAGGTTGAAGAGATCTGGAGCTCGTGAAGATTATGTTCAGAGATCATTTGTGTGTGAAAATAGTCTGCTTTAGAAGAAACAAGTTTGTTAATGTTTAGATTTGTAGTTGCAGAATGAATTTAAGATAAAATAAGTTAGAGATGCACACATTTAATGTAAATTATTACTTGTAACTTTAATTTACAACAGTAAAAGGTTGGTGAATCTGTACTCAGATGCTCACAAAATTCTTATTTCTCTCTTCAGTGAAAAATATTTTCTTAAATCCTTCATGCAGAGGTATTTTCTCCCTCTTTTTTACAGGTTTATAAAGGGATGATATTCAACAACAGGCTTTGGATTTATCAGATTGTATAATTTCACAAACTCAAAACCTTTGAATCTTCTCTAAAATCTGCTTTTGGGCACTTTTTCACTTAGAATCAAAAGATGAAGTAAAGAAGTGATAATGATGGGCACATACTTATATATTATACTGTATACGACCACTAGAGGGCACCAAAGTAACTTAAAATATATCAATCTTAACTTTTTCTTTGTTCAGCTGATCAAACTGACAGAAAAATCACAGTTAATCACTTTGACAGAAACACCAAGCACTAATGCTGTAGTTTGAGTTTTGTTTTTTTCATTTCAGTGACAGATTGCCTTTTTAAAGATGCAATTTGTAACTTAACAGATTCAAACTGCAGTTAAGATGAAAAATGTGGCGTTTGTGAAGTTATATCACCTCCTTAAACGTCATATTTCAACTGGGTGACATGAGTACCGATGTTTTACTCCATCAGGCACAAAGAAAAGAAACGCTGAATGAAATGAAATGCATAAATGTGATGTTAGAAAACTCAGAGCAGAGCTGCTGTGTCATACCTCTGTCAGAGATCGGTTTTTTTTCCCCCTCTTTCTTGGAAGCAGATTTGTCCACTTTGACGATTTTCTGCATTTTCCAGAGTTTTGACCTCGCCCAAAAGGACACAGAGACAAACCTATGCACCACTAAATAAATCCTGAATCTCCACATTAAAACTGGTTATAAGCAGCTGAGTGGGGAAAAAATCACATCAGCCAGTCAGAGATATCAGGAGTTTCTCACAAGTTGTTTGTCATCTTGCAGACAAAGCGTGAATTCAGCCTTTTTGCAGTGATTATTTCAGCTTCCTTTTAATCCATTTATTGTAATTAAATCACATTAAAATCTGTTTATTTTGGGATCATACCTCTTTGAAAAGTGGAGTCAGCACAAACTCACAACTCGTTACAGGCGACATCTTATTTATAATTTTCATTTAGTTCACGCTCTTTGTTTTTAACTAACAGAGCTCTGCTGATGCAAAATAGACAAATACAGATTGATAAAGCTGGAAGCTATCAACATTTTTAACAAATTGATTGAAAAGCAAACTATCAACACGGTGTCTTTCAATCATGTTCATGACTGCAGGTGATTTAAGGCCTCCAGGTTTCACTGTTAACAAGCGTTTTCTGCACGTTACATACAGAAACTTGAATTATGTAAGATTTGAATGACTTTTACTTCCTAACCGAGTATCTGTAACACTGATAATTAATATTGATATTGTTACGTCCCCTAGGGGAAGTTGGTCAGCTACAGTTCAACAAAGGAAACAGAGTCAGAGCAGTGGACAGTGCAAACTTATTTAATTCTACTTGCACTCATTTCAGAGAGGGTTTACAACAATGTGGGGGAGGATGAGTCAGATGAGGTTGTGCCAAATAAATGAAACCAATAAAACAAAACCAGGCCTGACTACCCCCCTAACTCTGAAAAGCAAATCCAAACAAAAAGGGCTAACTAGTTTCTCTAAAAAATGTGATTTAACCAAAACCAATACAGGGGGTGGCAACAACCGCTAACCTGGTGTGTCTAACAAAGGAAACTAACCGTGTGAAATAAGTGTATAGGGTACCCCAACTCACCTACTGATCTCAACCTCCCTCCACATACCTCTTTTTAACAAACGTTAAAGCAAAGTTCTCCGTCTTGGCATGCAGGCAGCAAGGAGAAGAGAAGAGAGAGATCCTCTGTGAGCCTGGTCCTTTTATTATAGGGTCCTGGAGAAGGCAGCCAGTCGCAGGTGATCTCTAATCACGTAGGCGGCACCTAGAGAGCTAACAAGGGGAGGAGAGAAAAACCAGGAGGAGAGAGAAGGAAAACCAGGAGAGAGAACAGAAACCCAAACACTCCAGCCTGGCATGTAACACCCCCACCCATACAAGTCCAAACATAATGTTTGGTACTGTCTCAAATATCTAACGTACTTAAACAACAAATCTTCCTTGCAGACTAAACAGCACGAGACAAAGCATCTGCAAGAACATTCTCGGACCCCTTTTTATGGTGGATTTCAAGGATGAAGTCTTGAATTATCAAGGACCAACGCATAAGATGTTGATTCTTGTTGTACATCCTGGAGAGAAACACAAGAGGGTTATGATCGGTGAAAACCTGGATGGGCTTAACACCAGATCCAAGATATACCTCAAAATGTTGCAGGGCCAGAAGTAAGGCAAGAGCTTCCTTTTCAATGGTGGAATATTTCAGTTGATGTTTGTTGAATTTTCTTGAAAAGTAACTCACAGGATGATCAATGCCCTGGGTAGCTTCTTGCAGAAGTACAGCCCCAGCTCCGACTGCACTTGCATCAACCTCCAACTTGAAAGGCACTGAGAAATCTGGTGCAGACAAGACAGGATTACAGCTCAGCAGACCTTTAAGGCACTCAAAAGCTTGCTGACACTCTTCGTTCCAAGCGAAAGGCTTCAATGGACTGGTTAAAGTAGTCAGTGAAGCTGCGACGGAGGAAAAGATTTTACAGTACAGCCGATAGTATCCAACCATCCCAAGGAAGCGCCGCAGCTCTCTCCTGGTCATTGGCACAGGGAATGTGGCAATGGCGGTAATTTTTATATCTACTGGACACACCTGTCCCTGACCCACCTGTTGACCAAGGTAGAGGACAGTACCTTTTCCAAACTCACACTTGGTAAGGTTGAGGGTTAAGGATGCACTTGACAGGCGTGTGAAAACCTCTCTCAGCGTAGTCACATGGCTGATCCAGTCACCAGAATACACAACGATATCATCGAGATAGGCCTTGCAGTTTTGAACATCTCCCAGTACCTTGTTTACGAGCCTTTGAAACGTAGCAGGTGCATTGCACATGCCAAAGGGCATGACTGTATACTGTAGGAAATGGTCAGGGGTCACAAAAGCTGAAATATCCGAAGCATGTGAGGTTAAAAGAACTTGCCAGTACCCTTTTAACATGTCAAGCTTACTAATGTATTCGGCAGGACCAATTTCATCAATACAGTCAATGAGAGGCAAGGGATATGCATCTGGGACAGTTACAGCGTTCACTTTGCGGAAGTCAGTACAGAATCTGGGACTTCCATCAGATTTTGTATCTAAGAGACAAGGTGAACGGACTTGAACTTGGCACTGCAAATCCATTCTGCACCAGATATTCAACTTCCCTCTTCATGACTTCCCTTTTACTGGGAGTAACCCTATAAGCATGCTGCTTGATTGGTCTAGGGTTAGTCAGGACAATGTCATGAGTTATGACAGAAGTTTGGGAAGGAACATCACTGAACAGACATGGAAAATCACTTATGAGTTTTTCAATGTCAGCATGCTGTTCATCAGAAAGATGAGACAAGTAGTTGGGCAAATGGGACAAAATCTCAATTACTTAACCTAGCCCCCTGTGGTTTGGCATTACGCATCACCAAGTCATTATCATTGCCATCATCATTATCAGTGAAGCCCACCTTTGAAACAGAAGCCATGGGTGAGACAGCAGTTTTCACATGGGCCGAGGATGAGCTGTTCTGATCCTCTCTGGAGCGGTACAGCTTCATCATATTGACATGACATATTCTGGTCTGTCGTCTGCAATCAGGAGTTTTGACAATGTAGTTATTCTCACAGAGTTTCTTCTCTACAACATAAGGACCTGAAAATTTTGTAGAGAGAGCAGAGCCAAGTATGGGTAAAAGCAGCAAAACTTTGTCACCTGGTTGAAATGAATGAACTACTGCTTTTCGGTCGTAACGTTTCTTCATTTTCAACTGGGAAGAGGCCAGGGCCTCTCTAGCCAATGAACAGGCTAACTGGAGGCGATCTTTTAGCTTGGTGACGTACTCAGGAATGCTTTTGACGCTTGTCTTTGGCATCACTAAGTGTTCTTTAAGGACCTTTAAAGGACCTCTAACCTCATGTCCAAACACTAGTTCAGCAGGACTGAAGCCCAGTGACTCCTGTACAGCTTCACGAGCAGCAAATAACACAAGTGGGACACCTTCGTCCCAGTCCCTCTGTGAGTCATGGCAGTACTTCCTTAACATGGATTTTAAGGTCTGATGAAACCGTTCTAATGCCCCCTGGCTTTCAGGATGGTAGGGGCTAGAGGTTACATGGTTAATACCAAGTGTTTTAAGTGCCTGGGCAAACACCCTAGATCTGAAATTGGTGCCCTGATCACTTTGAACAATTTTTGGCAAACCAAACAGAGAAGAACTTCACCAGAGCCTTGGTGATGATTGGAGCTGTAATTTTTCGTAGCGGGATGGCTTCTGGGAACCTAGTGGAAGCACACATAACAAATAACAGAAACTGATTCCCAGTTTTAGTCTTTGGCAATGGTCCCACACAGTCAATAATCACTTTTTCAAATGGCTCACCCAGTGCTGGAATGGGGTAAAGAGGTGCAGGGGGAGATCACTTGATTTGGTTTTCCAACAAGCTGACAAACATGGCAGGTATGGCAATGCTGGACAACATCAGATTTTAATCCTGGCCAAAAGAAATGTTTGAGGACTCTGGCATAGGTTTTGGTGATTCCCATGTGTCCTGACCATGGATGGTCATGAGCTAAGGACAGTACTTTAGTACGATAGATTGTAGGTACAACAACCTGATAAGTTGCACAGTCCACATCCTGGGCGACATCACTAATCCAACGACGCATTAACAGGCCATCATCATAAATATAGGCCATCTTCTTCCCCTTGGCATCTTCCTGATTAAGAACAGAAGAGTGACATTTTGACAAAGTGACATCACCTTGCTGTGCTGTGATGAATGCTTCCCGAGTGGCTGGTAGTTTTGCATCCTCTTGATTGGAGAAAAGTGGTAAAGCATCCGCAGGGTGAATTTCAGGTTGACCTTTGGACCTGCCATATCAGCATCTAGAGCGTGTTCTGTAACCAGAAAAGAGTCAGACAAATCAAGACCATATTTCTTTGACTGAGCTCTCGTAACTGCGCAAGCTGGAAAGATGTCAGGGGTATTTTGTGTTGAGTTGTCAGAGTCGGCGTTCAATCCAGGACTGTCAAACACCTCTGGAATTGGTATAACCTTGCCACCAGCCAGGTCATTGCTGAGAATGAAATCAACACCTTTGATGGGCAAGGCCGGAAAAACAGCAACTGTAAAGAAACCACTGGCTAGGGGAGACTGAAGGTAAATTTTGTGCAAAGGTGCAGGCACAAAACTCATTCCAACACCTTGAACAATGGCGCTTGAGTTACACGATGATCCATCCATCCATCCATCTTCATCCGCTTTATCCAGGACCGGGTCGCGGAGGCAGCAGTCTGAGCAGAGATGCCCAGACTTCCCTCACCCCAGACACTTCCTCCAGCTCTTCCGGGGGGACCCCGAGGCGTTCCCAGGCCAGCCGAGAGACATAGTCTCTCCAGCGTGTCCTGGGTCTTCCCCGGGGCCTCCTCCCGGTGGGACATGCCTGGAACACCTCCCTAGGGAGGCGTCCAGGGGGCATCCGAAACAGATGCCCAAGCCACCTCAGCTGACTCTCTCTCGATGCGAAGGAGCAGCGGCTCTACTCCGAGCTCCTCCCGAGTGACCGAGCTTCTCACCCTATCTCTAAGGGAGCGCCCAGCCACCCTGCGGAGGAAACTCATTTCAGCCGCTTGTATCCGCGATCTTGTCCTTTCGGTCATTACCCAAAGTTCATGACCATAGGTGAGGGTGGGAACGTAGATTGACCGGTAAATCGAGAGCTTCGCCTTTCGGCTCAGCTCCTTCTTCACCACGACGGTCCGGTACACCGACCGCATAACTGCGGACGCTGCACCAATCCGCCTGTCAATCTCACGCTCCATCTTTCCCTCACTCGTGAACAAGACCCCGAGATACTTGAACTCCTCCACTTGAGGCAGGACCTCTCCACCCACCCGGAGAGGGCACGCCACCCTTTTCCGGTCGAGAACCATGGCCTCGGATTTGGAGGTGCTGATTCTCATCCCAGCCGCACTTCACACTCGGCTGCAAACCGCTCCAGCACATGCGCTGAAGGTCCTGGCTTGATGAAGCCAACAGGACAACATCATCCTGCAAAAAGCAGAGATGAAATCCTGTGGTTCCCAAACCGGACTCCCTCCGGCCCCTGGCTACGCCTAGAAATCCTGTCCATAAAGATTATGAACAGGACCGGTGACAAAGGGCAGCCCTGCCGGAGTCCAACATGTACTGGGAACAGGATCTGACTTACTGCCGGCAATGCGAACCAAGCTCCTGCTCCGGTCGTACAGAGACCGAACAGCCCTTAGCAAAGGCCCCCGGACCCCATACTCGTCACGGAGCACTCCCCACAGAATACCACGAGGGACACGGTCGAATGCCTTCTCCAGATCCACAAAGCACATGTGGACTGGTTGGGCAAACTCCCATAAACCCTCAAGCACCCTGCATGGAGAGTATAGAGCTGGTCCAGTGTTCCACGACCAACGGGACGAAAACCGCATTGTTCCTCCTGAATCCTGAGGGTCGGACTATCGGCCGAATTCTCCTCTCTAGTACCCTGGCATGTAGACCTTCCCGGGGAGGCTGAGAAGTGTGATCCCCCTGTAGTTGGAACACACTCTCCGGTCCCCCTTTTTAAAAAGAGGGACCACCACCCCTGGTTTGCCACTCCAGAGGCACTGTCCCCAACCTCCATGCAATGTTGCAGAGGCGTGTCAGCCAAGACAGCCCCACAACATCCAGAGACTTGAGGTACTCAGGGCGGATCTCATCCACCCCCGGCGCCTTGCCACCGAGGAGCTTGCGAACTACCTCAGTGACTTCGGCTTGGGTGATGGACGAGTCCACCTCAGAGTCCCCAGCCTCCGCTTCCTCACTGGAAGGCAAGTCGGTGGGATTGAGGAGATCCTCGAAGTATTTCTTCCACCGTCCGACAATGTCCCCAGTCGAGGTCAACAGCTCCCCACCCGCACTGTAAACAGTGTTGGCAGAGTACTGCTTCCCCTTCTTGAGGCTGAGGCGCCGGACGGTTTGCCAGAATCTCTTCGAGGCCGACCGATAGTCCTCCTCCATGGCCTCACCGAACTCCTCCCAGACCCGAGTTTTTGCCTCCAGGACCGTCCGGGCTGCGGCTTGCTTTGGCCTGCCGGTACCTGTCAACTGCGTCAGGAGTCCCACAGGCCAAACATGGCCCTGATAGGACTCCTTCTTCAGCCTGACAGCATCCCTTACTTCCGGTGTCCACCACCGGGTTCGGGGGTTGCCGCCACGACAGGCACCAGAGACCTTGCGTCCACAACTTCGAACTGCCGCGTCGACAATGGAGGCAGAGAACATGGTCCACTCGGACTCAATGTCCCCAGCCTCCCTCGGAATCTGTGAGAAGCTCTTCCGGAGGTGGGAGTTGAAGACCTCCCTGACAGAGGGCTCGGCCAGACGTTCCCAACAGACCCTCACAATACGTTTGGGTCTGCCAGGTCTGTCCAACTTCAACTTCCTCCTGCCAGCGGATCCAACTCACCACCAGGTGGTGATCAGTTGACAGCTCAGCCCCTCTCTTTACCCGAGTGTCCAAGACATACGGCCGGAGATCAGATGAAACGACAACAAAGTCGATCATCGACCTCCGGACCTAGGGTGTCCTGGTGCCACGTGCACTGATGGACACCCTTATGCTCAAACATGAACATTACGGTGTTCGTTATGGACAAACCTGTGACTAGCACAGAAGTCCAATAACAGAACACCGCTTCGGGTTCAGATCGGGGAGGCCGTTCCTCCCGATCACGCCCCTCCAGGTATCACTGTCGCTGCCCACGTGAGCGTTGAAGTACCCCAGTAGAACAATGGAGTCCCCAGTCGGAGCACTATCAAGTACCCCTCCCAGGGACTCCAAGAAGGCCATTTGGGTACTCTGTACTGCTGTTTGTCCCGTCCGTAGGCACAAACAACAGCAAGAGACCTATCCCCAACCCGAAAGGCGCAGGGAAGCGACCCTCTCGTTCACCGGGGTGAACTCCAACACATGGTGGCGGCTGAGCTGGGGAGCTATAAGCAAGCCCACACCAGCCCGCCGCCCGCTCACCCTGGGCAACTCCAGAGTAGTGGAGGGTCCAGCCCCTCTCAAGGAGCTGGGTTCCAGAGCCCAAGCTATGCGTGGAGGTGAGCCCGACTATCTCTAGCCGGTACCTCTCAACCTCCCGCACAAGCTCAGGCTCCTTCCCCCCCAGCGAGGTGACATTCCATGTCCCTATTGCCAGAGTTTTGGTCCAGAGGATTGGGTCGTCGAGGCCCCCCGCCACGACTGCTACCCAAACCCACATTGCACATTGCACCCCATGGATCATGGACCTTCCTGCAGGTGGTGAGCCTACTGGAAGGCGGACCCACGTCGCCATTTCGGGCTGAGCCCGGCCTGGGTCCCGTGGGCAAAGACCCGGCCACCAGGCGCTTCGCCTGCGAGCCCCAACCCCAGGCCTGGCTCCAGGGTGGGGCCCCGGTAACGCCAATCCGGGCGACGTAACGGTCCTTGTTCTTCTTTTATCCATGGTGGGCTTGTGAACCGCTCTTAGTCTGGCCCGTCACCTAGGACCTGTTTGCCATGGGAGACCCTACCAGGGGCGTAATGCCCCCGACAACATAGCTCCTAGGATCATTCGGGCACACAAACCCCTCCACCACAGTAAGGTGGCGGTTCAAGGAGGGGTACACGATGATTTACTTGATAAAGATAGTAGACCCTCTCGAATAATGGACTGAGAGCCTCCTGTGTCTCTCAGTATCTTCACGGGCAGCTGATCTTTTGCATCTCCAGTTAAGGAAACAAATCCCCCTGAGATGAAAGGTTTGAAACAAGGATCAGGTACATCTTCTTCACTTTGTGTCATCCCAGTGTCCAGAGGTGACACCTTCTTAATTAAGCCCATGCCCTTCTGGTGTGGTAAACTAGATGAACTCTGTTTACGCTTCAGAGAAAGACAATCAGCAATCACATGACCCTTTTTATGGCAATAGAAACATTCACGAGCCTCACGTGGAGGTGACTGTGGAACCTTAGCCTTTTCAAGAGGAGGCCGGCCAGATTCAGGCCTCGCGGGGCGTGAGACTGAAACTCTGTCAGGGTAGGAAGAAGAAGCAAACACAAACACATTTTTATGAGTTAGGACAAATTCATCTGCCATGACAGCGGCTCTGGACAATGATGCCACCTTTTGTTCATTTAGAAACATTACAATCTTCTCCGGCAAAGTACTCTTAAAGTCCTCCAAGAGAATTAATTGACGAAGGGATTCAAAACTGTTCTTAACCTCAGAAGCCATACACCATTTGTCAAAGAGAACCCCCTTATCCCGCGCAAACTCAACATAGGTTTGACCACTGGACTTTTTATGAGTCCTGAACTTTTGCCTGTATGCCTCTGGCACAAGTTCATAAGCACGCAGAATTGCTTCTTTAAGTACTACATATGGCAAACTGTCTTCTAAGGGAAGAGACGACACAACCTCCTGTGCTTTCCCTACTAGCTTGCATTGAAGCAGGATAGGCCACATGTCCATAGGCCAGTCGAGTGCAGTAGCAATTCTTTCAAATGCATTAAAATAAGAGTCAACTTCCGTCTCCCGAAATGCTGGCACCAAGGCAATATTTTTACTGACATCAAAACCTTGTCTATAGGATATGGTCTGTGAAGAGGAGGATTTATCAACTGGATGTGAAGATGTCTGCTCAGAAGTGATCCTCATGGCTTCTACCTCCAGCTGCCTTAACTTAACCTCTTTTTCTGCCTCTATTTCTAGCCTACGAACCTGTAGCTTCAGTTCATGATCTGCCTTACGCTCTTTTTCCTGTGCCTCTACCTGAAGGCGAGCTAGGCGAATTTTCAATTTTACATCCACACTAGATCCATGTGACTCTGGAGAGAAAGGCTCAAAACGAGGCAAAGTGGCAGGAGGAACCTCATGGTCAGCCACATCACCTGGAGGAGTAGCTAGGGTGTCCTCTTTACCTTCTGCTACAGGGGAAGCACAAACATCATCAAGGGAAAACTCTGGCCTAGGCTGGACTGGGTTTGCAGGAACTATAAGGACCTTTAACTCCAACAAGTCTTTCCAATATCTTATTTTTGATTTCCTTTTTAATGCTAGACTTTTGTACAGGTATTTTAAAGTGTGCTGCAATACACAATAAATCATCTTTGCGACATGCGTCAACCTTTGCCAAACTAGGGTTATCAATGAAATCCTGCAAATCAAAACCCATGCTTCCACTTAATAAAGCTACAGTGACTCATCAGTTTTAATTGTTGTGCAGCTCAGGGAATGAAAGAGATCCCGGACGAGCCCCCATTTGTTACGTCCCCTAGGGGAAGTTGGTCAGCTACAGTTCAACAAAGGAAACAGAGTCAGAGCAGTGGACAGTGCAAACTTATTTAATTCTACTTGCACTCATTTCAGAGAGGGTTTACAACAATGTGGGGGAGGATGAGTCAGATGAGGTTGTGCCAAATAAATGAAACCAATAAAACAAAACCAGGCCTGACTACCCCCCTAACTCTGAAAAGCAAATCCAAACAAAAGGGCTAACTAGTTTCTCTAAAAAAGTGATTTAACCAAAACCAATACAGGGGGTGGCAACCAACCGCTAACCTGGTGTGTCTAACAAAGGAAACTAACCGTGTGAAATAAGTGTATAGGGTACCCCAACTCACCTACTGATCTCAACCTCCCTCCACATACCTCTTTTTAACAAACGTTAAAGCAAAGTTCTCCGTCTTGGCATGCAGGCAGCAAGGAGAAAAGAAAGAGAGAGATCCTCTGTGAGCCTGGTCCTTTTATTATAGGGTCCTGGAGAAGGCAGCCAAGTCGCAGGTGATCTCTAATCACGTAGGCGGCACCTAGAGAGCTTAACAGGGGAGGAGAGAAAAACCAGGAGGAGAGAGAAGGAAAACCAGGAGAGAGAACAGAAACCCAAACACTCCAGCCTGGCATGTAACAATATAAGTGTGAGAAACCATCCAGTCAAAACAACAGGAGGTTTTGTCGTGTTGTGGGTGTGTATTAGCGTGAACACACACGTCAGTCATGTGAAGAAACACACACACACACACACACACACACACACTTGCCTCTCATGGAAACTTTTACATTTTTTTGTTCTTTTGTTTCGGTGAGTCTGCAGGTCAGCGTCACCCTGAAGACTATTTTTTTTTTGTTTTAATGAAAAGGCGAGTTGGCACATACAGGCAGACCCTTAAGGACCATAATAATAATAATAATAATAATGATAATAATGTGAAAAATAACATGTAAAAATCAGAATACTGGTGTCATTTTTCGCTCATTTCTCTTTTTTTACACCAAACGTTTCATCAAGTCTGATCAGCAGTAGTTTGATGGTACAAACATTGTGGTTTCAATAAAGATGATTTTAAGTGGTTTATAGTTTCAAATCAAATCAAACACAATCAGTCCTGAATAAAATGATTTTTTTTTGTTGTTTTGTTTTTTTAGGTGTGACAGAATGTTAAAGCGCCGCCCATCACAAAAACTTTATTACACGTGTGTAAAAGGTTTTAAAATGAAGGGATTTTCTGTGGAGGAAATCTTTTAAAGTCATATATCCACTGCTTTATTTACATTAATTTTAATTGATTTTCATTGATCGATTGGTTGTTCAGTCTATAAAATGAGTGAAAGTCTTCAGATTTCTGGTCTGCACAAAAAAAAGTGTGAATGTCTGCGTGGGAGCAAGGAAGTGTGTGTGTGTGTGTGTGAACATTAATCCAGGTCAGTGTGTTAATGGTGCCTTCAGGTACATCTCGAGAAATCAAATTTCCACATTTACTTGCTTATTGGCATTTGTTGAACATTTTTCTTTAATCACAAATATACCAAAACTTTTTCTGCCATGTTGGTGATAAATTTTAAGAAATCTGACAGATTCTGTCACATTCATCTACATTAACAAAATCACTGGTTGTCACACAAGTATACTGATCCTAATTTATTTATTTAGTAAAAGTATATAATGAGGAAATGAAAGGTAATTAGACACCAAAACAAAATGTAAAATACATATTAATTTGTTTTAGGACTAAAACACAGAAAAACTGAGAAATTACACATCTTAAAGTAAAAACAAGATTAGTTAGAGATTTTACATGAAATAAATCTACATTTAAATATTCAATAATAATGAGTTTTAACCTTATTTGGGGGATGATATAGTTATTCTTTCTATGTACAATTAAAATCAATCAAAACAAATTTATTTTACAGTCATGATGTAAATTAGGTTGTAAAATAAATACATGTTTAACTATCCACTATTATGAATAATAATGACACTATGTTTAGATGGAGGTTTGCTTTGTTTTACTAGTAAGACCATTAATCTTACAAACATACAATGAATTGGCTTCTTCTTTATCTCCTTTCACAGAGCGAGGTCACAAAAAGCTTTAGATTTAGTTTGTTAATAGTAAAGAAAAATCATAAAGACAAACAAAGAAATGAAAAAATAAAACTGGCACAAATGTGGAGAAAGTCATAAATTAATCTTCAGCTGCTTTTTAAAGGCGTCAGCAGAGACTGCAGAACGTCTGTCAATATGAAGGACGTTCCTCGTTGTTGGAGCCACCACTTCAAAGGCACGATCAATTATTAATGATAATGTTGATGCAATGAAACAAATGAGAAGGTGATACTCCAGTCCTCTGTCTGATGAGAGTTTGGACTGGTGCACGTTCACATTAACTACAAGGACTGGGATGCAAAATAAAGTATTTTAGAAAAAATGTAGTGATTTAGTTCATTTTTAGTTCATTTATTTGTGTGCTACAGCGCCACCTCTTGGTCATGTTAAAGTAAAATGTTTGCTGCTTTTCTTCAGCTGTAATGAGGGACTGTAGAGAGCACACTGTGACTTCTTCTCTTCAACAACTGTTTTCTTACTTTGCTGATTTGAGTAATCACATTTTATTTCCTGTCCAAAAGAGTAAAAACTGTACATGAATCATTAAAATTTACAATATTTTAAGTGTCATTTCTGTTGTGATAAATCTCATTTTGAGTGTTGAAACCTCAATAAATGTCCAAGTGAAGTCATTCATGGTTTATACTGGAGGACTTCACACTGTGCAGCTGCTCCTCTCACACCTTTTTGTCATCTTCAGGCAGGTTTTCTTTCACATCCAGTTTGACATCAACCTCATCTGATGGAGGAGAAGTCAAAGAGAAAGAACAATAATGAAAACTTGAATGGAGAGAGAAAAATTAGCAGGATAAATTCTTGAATATTTTTTCAAACTGATGTGAATTTACAGCTCTAACATAAAAGGAACTGAAGAGAAATATTTTATTGTAAATGAGGATGTGTTCATTTTAAGATGAAATTTTAATGTACAATAGTTTAATAAAAGGAGGACATAGTTTCAATACTCACCTGTGAAAACTCTGTGTCTTTCTATCTATCGATCCTGTAGAGAGGAAGACAATCCCAATAATTATGGATCCAGTTTAGCCAGCTTCAGAGTCCTCGACACAAGCCAAATGATCAAATGCTTTGCATCGTATCACATCTTCACCACAAAGACTAAAACTGACTGCAGACACAAACAACCTTTTTTTCTTGAATGTAAAGTCACATATGTCTGATAAAAATGTTTAACTGACTGTAAAATGTTGATTTTCATTGTCAGCTTGCACTTTATTGTTTGTGGAAGATTGAAAGAATGCAGAGAAGAAAAGAAACAAAAGACTGATCAAAAGGAGAAACTGCACTAAATGGGTAAAATCACTGATGTGTTGTGATAGACTAGATTACTCCCAACAAAGGAACCTTGATTCGCAGCAGAGGAACCTCTGTACATTTGGCTGTGAGGGTTCTCATCCTTGTTGCTGATCTAGAAACTCCTACTGGTTGGTTTGGGTGCTCACACAGTGGAAGGTGAACTGGAGGGAAACCTCATGGGAGTAACACATTAAAGTCCCTGTGTTTTGTTAAATACTGCTGAAAAAGCACAAACAGAGTCAAACCCCCTACTGACCTCAGAGTCTGCAGTCTACAGTGTGGACTCTCCACAAGATCAGACAGCAGCTTCACTTCTGAATCCTGCAGCTTGTTGTGACTCAGCTCCAGCTCTCTCAGATGGGAGGGGTTGGACTTCAGAGCTGAGGCCAGAGAAGCACAGCTGATCTCTGACAGACTGCACTTCCTCAATCTGAATAAAGAATAAATGATGGAGATAAAAAAACATTTATAATCCAGTCAGATGTGTTCAGGTTTTAAATGTGCAGCACAACATTACTGTGTCCTGATCAATGAGCTTCTCCATAAATTGATTAGAGAGACTTTGTCATTGTGTTATTGTGGATCATCATCATGTCAGCCTTCTACAGACATCATCCTAAATGTCACCACAACATTCACACACAGATTCATGTCAGCACAGATTAATAACAAGCTGCTGATCTCAGTCAAGTCTAGAATTAGAGGATCAATACTGTATTGATCCTTTAAACAGCTGCATTTGGAAATATACTTTGATGTGTGTGTGTGTGTGTACTGAAGAATCAATATTAATGATCAAACATTATTTGTGAAAACACATAAAAACTATAGAAATTCAAAGAAAACTGATTATTTTTACTTCAGGAAATGAACTTTATCAATTGAAAACAAATACTAGTTCAGAAGATTTTCTGTATACAGATGTGACCATTTACCAAAACTGAACATTGTTCTGGTTTTGCATCATGCCCTGTTGTTTTCTTGTGTTGTCTGCCTTGTGTTCTTGTGTTCTTGTGTTCCTGCTTGTCTCTCGTTCCTTGTGTCCTGTGTTGGTTGTTCCTGGTTTCCTGTCCTTGTATTTGTCAGCTCCAGTTGTGCTCACTTCCTGTTTTATTTTGTATTACCTTTTCTCTCCTCACATGTCACTTTACTTCCTGTCCTTGTGTGTTTCTCTTCTTAGATTGTTCAGCTCCGCCCTGATTAGTTTCACCTGTCCCCTCTTAGTCTCCTCACCTGTTTCCGCTTTCCTTTCCCCTACAGTTTATATACCGGTCCCCTTCCTTTCTTCTTTGTCTGATTGTCAATGTCATCTCCTGAACTTTGTCCCTTCCTTGTTCCTCTCCTGTGAATACTCGTCTTATCTATGCCTGCTTTATCCATAAACAATAAAGACAGTTCACCAACATCTACTCTGCCTCTGTCTCGTCTGCAGACTAAATTTAGCTCAAGATGGATGTAAGTTATGTACGAACATAAATTAGGTTCAAGTGTTAATTAAACAAATAAGATCTACAACAGTAACAGAGAGTCAGTGAACTGACCTCAGAGTCTGCAGTCTACAGTGTGGACTCTCCAGAAAACCACACAGCAGCTTCACTCCTGAATCCTGCAGCTTGTTGAAACTCAGCTCCAGCTCTCTCAGATGGGAGGGGTTGGACTTCAGAGCTGAGGCCAGAGAAGCACAGCTGATCTCTGACAAACTGCAGCCCCTCAATCTGAATAAAGAATAAATGATGTGACTTTAGAAAACAATGTTCCTGTTTGAAATCATTCAGTGTTTAATAATCTGTTCAGAGCTGAAGAAGGTTTAGAAAGTAGAAGTTTAGAAAATGGAAACTCCAAACACCTGAACCCAACAGGATGCAGCTTCAAAACAAGAAAGTGAAAAAGAGCTCTCATTAATATTAATGACAACGTGCTGCTACTTCAATAAAGACAAAGTGACTTCACCTCTTAAACTCTGCCAGCTCCACCAGTGGCTCCATCTATACTAACTCATGTTGTGCAGACAAACACAAAGAAAAACTCACAGAAACTGACTGAAGTTTGGACTCAAGATCCCAAAGTTTCCAAAGAAACCAAATATGTCATGATGAATTTTGGTGAAATGTGAACAAAAGACATCTACAATATTTATTTTATGAACAGAGGAGCCATAAAATCAAAGCATCTTCAGTTTAAACTACTCAGTCAGTGTAAGCATCAAATAGCTTCATAAGCAATGTTGGAAAAAGAAAAAAACTGAATATGTTTGTTATATATTTGAAATAGAGATGAGTGACTATTTTTTTCTCATATAATTAATCTACAAACATGACAGTGAATGTAAGATGAAAAAATCAGGTGTTGAAGAGGTTCAGAGTGAATTATCCAGTGGAGGATTTTTCTTGTTATATTCAGGATTGAAATGTGGAGCTCAACATTGCTCTGCCACAGTCAATGGACTAAACCACTGAAGAAGAAAATGGACTTTAGCATGAAGGTACTCAGTGTGGATCAGTATATATCAGCCTTATGTCTGCAGTTTAGTGTCACCACAACTTTCACATCATATTAATCTCAGCACAGAAGGAAAAAATGGTGTCTGACCTCAGAGTCTGCAGTCTACAGTGTGGACTCTCCAGAAAACCACACAGCAGCTTCACTCCTGAATCCTGCAGCTTGTTGTCACTCAGCTCCAGCTCTCTCAGATGGGAGGGGTTGGACTTCAGAGCTGAGGCCAGAGAAGCACAGCTGATCTTCTGACAAACTGCAGAGCCACTCAATCTGAATAAAGAATAAATGATGAAGATAAAAATCCATTTATAATCCAGTCAGATGTGTTCAGGTTTTAAATGTGCAGCTCAACATTACTGTGTCCTGATCAATGAGCTTTTCTTTTCCATAAATTGAGTAGAGAGACTTTGTCATTGTGTTATTGTGGATCATCATCATGTCAGCCTTCTACAGACATCATCCAAATGTCACCACAACATTCACACACCGATTCATGTCAGCACAGATTAATAACAAGCTGCTGATCTCAGTCAAGTCTGGAATTAGAGGACGAATATCAAATCACACATGTTGGACTAAAAACTGTTCATCATGTCATTTACTACATGAACCTCTTCTGACTTTTAGTACCTTAGCAAGTAAATGTCATTAATATTAGAGGTCCACATTAGTTCAAATGTGTTTTAAACAAACAGCCACATGTCATATGTACTTGAAAAGAGTTTTTGGTGATAGTAGTCACTTCTGTCCTTACTGAGTGTGAAGTGCTCCCTTCCTAACACAACTACACTGTAAGAAATGACTTTATAAGCTCAGCTGAAACTGAGATGAAGCTTCAGCACTTTGTGTTAGCTAAATCAAGTCGGTGTCTAGCAAAAGGTCACAGACTTTTTAAGAACAAATTCTCTCATTAAGTTGCTATTCCTTCACTGCAGCTTCAACAAGGAGACAATGTCAAACACTAAATACCTACTTGATTTCTTTACCTTATGACATAATTACAACAGAGTCTGTTTTCTCCTCCAGCTTATTTTTTCAAATCCTCAAACAGACCTTGAATCCTGCTTTGTTGTGACGTGTTAGACTGCTGTTTATTACTTTTAGCTCTGGTTTAATACATACCACAGCAGCTGTGTGGGTTGACTCTGTACCAGCCACATCAGCTTCTGATACCATGAAGATCATCACAGCTCCTTGTAAATGGCAGGTCATTTTGTTTATGGTAAATGATGCGGCTCTCAGAGTGCCAGTGGTAAAAGAGGAGAGAATTAAAGTTGCACCAGTCGAAGCTCTCTGCATCTTGTGTGGTTAATCCAAGTGGCAGCTACATTCCTTACTTCACCTTTTCTGACCGTTATTCCTGTATTATTTTTCTTTATCTAACCTGTGTTTCTCTCTGTGTTTAAAAAGAAGCTCAAACACTCTGCAGCCTGTTTTTATCTCCTATCATCAGATCTTCAACAACCTCCTTCATATTGTTGAATCCCGAGTTTTCCCCTGTACAGGAGGAACTGGACCAGCTCTCCGTTTAAAGGGTCCGATCCCTAATAGCCTATAGGTATTACCTAAGTAGTTAACTTTAGGGATAATTTAAGCTGGTGTCGAGGAGACTCGCCTAGTTTCTCACTGCCTACTTCCGAGCGTCTACCCTGCTTCCTGTGACGTAAATGGGCGTTGATTTAGCTCCTCCGAGGGGGAGGACCTATCTACTCGATACCTGTCATTCAGAGCTCGTCCAACCTCCAGGGCCTTGGTGCTCCATTCTTTGGTGTTGGCATTCTTCCCAATCCAGTTCTTGACTAGGCCAATGGTTCGTTCCACCACTCCGTTGGCTTGTGGTGTGTAGGGGGGTGAGTAGATCCTTATTACCCCGTTCTGTTGGCACCATTGGTCCACTTGAGCGTTGCGGAAGTGCGTACCGTTGTCTGTTCTCAGCTCCTTAGGCACCCCCAGGCTCTGACACACTTGCTCCAGCATGCCAACCACGCTGCTGCCGTTCGCTTTTCTGACTGGCTTGATCACCACATACCCTGACATAAAGTCCACAAGCACCAATAGGTACTTTTCACCTTTCTTTCCCGTCACCCCCATAGGGCCCCCATTGTATCCCTGTGGGAGACGCTGCCAGACGTAGGCTTTTCCTTTGTGGGTGAAGGCTGTCTTTCCCTGGGACTGTTTGGCCAGTCTCAAGGAGAAGAACCCGTTTGCTAGATCAATGCATGATTTATACTTCTTGACTTGCAAAGTCTTCAGCGCACCTTGTGGGTTTATCAGGCTAGCTCTATTGGCTATGGTTCGTCGGTTGAGGGCCTTGAAGTTGATAACTGGTCTCCAACCTCATCCTGCAGACTCTGGTTTCTTTACTGCTTGAATCGGGCTGTTGGTGATGGGGCTTGGCTCTTCCCTGATGATTCCTAGGGCGCTGAGCTCCCTCAATATCTTGTCCATCTCCTCCACAGCTCCTGGATTCAAGGGGTACTGGCGCACCGGCGGGTGCACTCCTCCCTCGATGGTGTGGACGTATTCGCTCCCTAGATCTCCGCAGTCGTTCTTGAACCTTGCCACGTTGGCTTGAGCAATAATCCGCTTCAACCTTTCTTTGCCTCTGGGAGAGAAGTCACTCTCCTGAATCTTTTGTTCTGTTGTTTCTGTCACGTTTACTGGTTTGTTAGCCAACTGGACCTTCAGGTGTCCTTTGGTTTCAAGGCTTCTGCGGGTCATTGACACCTCAGCCCCTGAGTCTACTAAATAGGGTTTTTCATCCACTTTGGTGTAGATGTTGTCCCCCACCCAGTAGGCATTCTCTAGGGTGACCCGCGCCTTTGTTGCCATTACTTCTTCTGCCCTCCGGTGGTCGCCTGACGGACCTCTCGGAGGGCTTTCTTTTGCTCTGGCGTCAGCTTGCAGTATTCTTCATCCGGCAGGTGCTCTCCTGTTCGTGGGCCAGCAGCGGCCGGCTTTGGCTTTGGTGGAGTTGCCTGAGCTCCTGTCTGCTGTCCCCAGGTGCCTGCAGGTCCCCTGGCTGGGTTTCCCTGGGGCCTGGTGTACTGTGGCTGAGAATACTGCTTTGGAGCTGGTTTCTCTGTGGTTTTAGGTTGCTGCTTTACCTTCTTTCTTCCTTTTGTCCTCCCAGAATTGGCGTTCCAGGTCCCAACTCTTTACTGCAGCGTCCATCTGTACCACTGTCGTTTCATTGGTAGGCATTTTGACGAAGTCTACTTCACCTCGGTGTCCCTTTGTGACTGCTCTCAGGGCCTTTACATATCTTTTGGGCACGATTACCTGCTTCAAGTTGTGCCATACCTGGAGCCAATGTCTGGCCTTGGTCTAACCCAGCTCGAGCTCTTGCGATGTGGGCATCCTCGTCGTCTTCATCTTCAAGCACCAATCTTTCATAGTGGTTTCTTGCCGGTTCTTTCCGATCAATGTGTTGGCTGGTTACATGACTTAACCACATCCTCTTGGCTTCTTCACACTCCATGCTTCCCTCGACGAGGCGCCACACCTCTTTCAAGTACCCTTTGATCTCTTCATTTGACCCTTTTGCTCGAACCTAGTGCTTTGATCTTCTTGAATTCTCTGAACTCTTGTCTGTCTGCTGGAACTTTCACTGTTTCCGTCGGCACTTCGAGTCTTGTTATGTTGGTCTGCAGCTGGGGTCCGGGTGAGCTTTCTTCTTCGTTTTCGTCTAGATTTTCCTCCTCATTCTCTCTTTTGACCCGGCGAGACTCCTCAAGGGCGGCTTTCTTCATCTTTCTCAGCAAGACATCATGGGCGACTCCCATGTACGCCACACGGAACTTGCTGGTCAGTTCCTTACAGCTTGTAAGGGTGGGGTAGAAGGGCATCATGAGAACGTTTGCCCATTCTCCGGCCGTCGCTTTTACTCCTAATGTCTTTTTCTCGCTCTGGTCATTTATCCATATTTTGGGGATCTCATACCCGGTCTGCCCAACTTCTGGAGCATAGGCCTGGCGCGACGGCACTGTAAAGACGTTCCTGGTTGGGTAGACCATTGTCAAGCACACTACGGGGAAGAGTATGAGACCTATGTGGCCATCAAGTGGTATGGAAGAAGCTGAACGGTAAATGGAGAAGGTCATTCCCTCCTAGGGTTGGCTGTGCTAAAGCTATCCTGGGGCATGGAATGTCCCAAAGGAAAGAAGTGAAAGGGAAAGATTGTGCCATTTGTTGCAGACCCAAAGATCATCCTGGCAGAAGGACATGCTTTCAGGAAAAGTCTGTGTGAGAGGAAAGGAGATCAACGGCTTCGAATGGCTGGGGCCAAATCAAATGTACAACAACAGGTACCTGCCATTCACCAGAAGAGAATTGGATGCGTTGTGGCACCGGCAGACAAGAGCATGAGTGTACTTGGTTAGAAAGGGCAGAAATAGCCATTGGAGGAACCATCACCACTGTACTGGAAGAAACGGTGGGGAATAATAGAAGAAGGATTTGGAGTTGTGACAGGATGGATAGGTGACCTTTTCGCCAAACTTTGGCCTTATGATTGTGGGACTCATCATCACGGGAGCCATTGGCATCGCTCTGGTGAAAGGAGGAGTCAGAGTGGCCCTACGTCCGTGTGGGAGGAGCAAAGCAGGCAAAACATAGAGATAAGAGGTGTAAAAACTGTTGATTTGTGTGTGTGAACCTTCAAGAAAATGAGCAGCAACCAAACAACAACCAACGGCACAACTGATGCCACCCCGACAACACTCTTCAGAGTGAGTACATTGGAGCACGCAGCTCTTCTCACCCTATGGCTGCTTTATTGCTGCACCGGCCGCTGGGCACTAGACCAGCCACTGAGAATCTTGGGGCTGATTCGAGAAAGCGCTAAGATTGCCATCAGTCACTTATGGTTCCAGAGACGCGACCTAGGCTTGTCCCTGTTTGTGACCTACATGCTAGGGCGCTTTACCATCAACACCGGACCGAATGGGGCAATGCCAGAGCATTACAGTGGGTTTCTGGATGATCCTAGACTCAGTCACAGTCTTCGTCGAGCCATTAAGATTCGCCAATGCTGTGTGTGAAGCCATGATGGCCATAGGGGTAATAGTTTATCTGATCATCTTGACCAAGTCACTACAAGAAAGAGGAAGAAGGCGTTGGCTGCTCAAACTCAGCACCATCTTGCTCTGGGGCTTGGGTTGGGGAGCTCTCTCAGTGCTGTACTGGAGACCGAATCGGCCAAATAACCATGGATAGTTTGGTTCATGACCTATGCCGCCTGCTTTCCCAGACCCGAGACAGTGGCCAAGCCTGGGGCCTCACCACCAATCAAGCTGCATGATCCCCCTGGTTGGCTTCCCTTAGCTCAAAGGCGAGCCGGGAGTGACGACTAATGGTCCCCAAGAAAATAGGGTACCTAGCTTGCTTATGCTAAAACCGCTTTATAAATAGAAATTGTGTTACTATTCTGCACGAAGGAGCGAGCTGCATTCATTGTGGCGTCCCTCTTCAAGCAAGCCTTACACCTCTGGGATGTGGCATCAGCCTTGTGGTGCAGTCAGTGCTACAAAGACCACTTCCCTATCCAAGCTGCCCGAGGACTGACCTGCCACAACGATGTCAACTACGTGCCAGTGGTAACGATGGAAGAAAACCTGGACATCGAGGTCAATGCTAAAGTCATATGGCACTCAATAGCAGCGGGAAGAAACCAACTGATGCCATCGGCAATCTACCAAGATTGTGTCTACTGTGCTGTCTACACCAAGCTGTGGGAGTTTCCAGGGGGGCAGAGAAGTATCGACGGCTCACCTACCAATGGATGGGAGATTTGTGGCCGTAGGACTGCGCCTGTCAATGTCAACACCAGTGGCAGGAAGAACTCCCCAGACATCATCGATGGCCGAGGCAAGCACTCAGACGCTTGGGGTTAACTGGTACTGGTACTGGGACACACTTGTGCAAGAAATCACCGGTCCCAGGGCAGAAGTCCTCAAGATTGAAGGCGACATCATGCCAAAAACAACAACCAGATCTCAAAGTGTTCCAGCCTTGCCCCTGCAGAGCCCTATGCCACCATCACCTACCCAGAACCCCTCGGCCAGCAGTGAAAGACATCGGGAGACAACCTGGAAGAGGCTGCAGCCCTGCTACCGACAACCTACGACAGCGGCGACATCACGGTGACTCCGGTCCCATCTGAACCAGAAGCAGACGCTCTATGCATGGATGAGCTTCTCGTCATCGACGTCTGGGAGAGGACATCGACCCCAATGCAACCAGCGGAGACTACACCAGGAGAGGACCACAACAGCAGCAGCGAGTCTTCAGTCAACTCACAGCTGTCCCCTTCAATGCTCGAGGACGAGGTGCTCACGCTGCAAGCAGACGACGAGGACGACGACTTCCTAGCCATGAGCGACTAAGGATCTACAATGGCAGCGAGTGATATCAAGGAGGGGGTGTCAAGTAAGGTTGAAAATCCCTCTCTGCCATCACAATGTTGGCCTTACAACAGGCCCACCTAGGAGCAGTAAGGTACTTTTCATCTAAAGATAACAGGAATCAGGGGTGCTTTCCACCGAGGCAATGTAACACAATGCATATACAAGCAAGAGCAGTATGTAACCATATATGATGATTAAAGTAACTATGATTGAGAGTTAAGTAAAATGTGAAGAAATGATTAATGAAGTGATTTTTGAGATTTTATAATCTTTTAATGAATCAATATGAATGATTTGATGAAATAATCGTGTATAAGAGGTGTAAAAACTGTTGATTTGTGTGTTGTAATCATCTTGTGACTGTCTTGTGACAATCTTGTGACTGTCTTGTGACAATGAGGTAATCCTTAGCCAAAACGGGAAAAAGAAGAAGTAAGCTTGACCAGCGACTGTAACCAATGATAAGGTCAGATATGAAAATATAACCAAAAAAGGGATTAAAGTGGGTATCAACTGTGTATCAGACCATATCACGTAAGAATAAATTATAAAAAGGTATAAAAGGGAGAGTAAAAGGGAAGTTCAGGGTTAGTCTTCGGGGGATCTTCGGCAGCTGAGACCTGATGTCAGATCGACCACATTCTAGGCATTAAAACTCCAGCTGAAAAATCATCACAAGAGAGAGAGTTTTTGAGCAGTTATTCAACATCAAGAAATTCTCCAGATTGACTTCAACTGAAAATAGAGGATCGACCGAACGAAGATTATCCATTGCCACCCAGTTGAAGAACTTCAAATCAAACTCTGGACATTCTCTCCGCTCATGCAGCAAGATTGTGAAGCACTGTATTATTTTGGACTTTGTAACAAGGTCAAGATTTTTACCAGATTTCACAACTCGGCTGAAAAGAAGAACTGCTGTGGCCAAGTGGCTCTTCTCTTTTTCTCTATTTTTGGGACATTATTTTCACAACAGCAACAGCCTCTGATTCAGGTCATATTATTGAACTTTTAATTATTAAATTTCAAAATCAACTATTAACTTTAATTAATTTTAATTAGTCAACTTTTATCTAAATTATAATTTTGATGCTGTATGCTTGCCCTTGCCTATTTCTGCAATAAAACTAAGCATTGTAATTAAAGTATAGAATGTGGACATTGGATTTTTGATTGGAAAAGTGTTTTGGGTAATAGGGTGTGTCATCATCACAGAGGTTCTATTTTTGATTACTCTAGCCAACAAAATCAACCTGACCCTTGGGACCTGCTGTCTAGGTCTCTAAATTTATTCCTAGTAACCACACCAAGAGCCAGGATCACTTAGAGGAGAGCTGCCGTGAACGGGCGTGGCCGATCGGGTACTTGGGCTCATTGGCTATTCAGCCTAGTGCCAGGTTGGAGGTAGCAGGGTAGACGCTCGGAATGTAGGCAGTGAGAAACTAGGCGAGTCTCCTCGACACCAGCTTAAATTATCCCTAAAGTTAAACTACTAGGTAATACCTATAGGCTATTAGGGATCGGACCCTTTAAACGGAGAGCTGGTCCAGTTCCACCTTTACAGGGGAAAACTCGGGATTCAACAATATCCTTCACACTCTCTACAGACTCATCAGCACTGACATCATCTCCACTGACTGATGGACCACAATGTGAGTCTGTGGAAGCTGAAAAACTGTCCTGTCAAACACTTTAGTTCTCTACTTTTTGTTAAACTACCAGTTGTTCAGCCATTTGGAAAGACAGAACATTTCTTCAAATCTGTGCTCAGACAATTCCTGAACTTTTATAAACCAAAAATTTGAAACATCAGTCAAAGTTTTAAATTGAATAAAAAAAAACCTACATAATGTACAGTCAGTGAACTGACCTCAGAGTCTGCAGTCTACAGTTTGGACTCTCCAGTCCAGCAGACAGCAGCTTCACTCCTGAATCCTGCAGGTTCGTTCAAACTCAGGCTCCAGCTCTCTCAGATGGGAGGGTTGGACTTCAGAGCTGAGGCCACAACTTCACAGTGAGATCTCTGAGAGTCCACAGCCAGAAAGTCTGTTATAATAGTTAAATGAGAAAATATGTTATCATAAAAGATGAAACTTTGTATTTACTTCTGCATTTGATGTCAAAACAGTTTAACATTCCTTTTGCTTTTCAAACTTTTAACCCTGTAAATCCTGAACCATGAAATAATTGCCAGAATTTTTTTAATTAAAAAAATTTGTCTTGTCACCAGTCAATCACAAGGCTGACATATAGAGACAGACATCCACTCACATTCAGACCGAGCAATGTCAGAGTCACTAATTAACCAAACCTGCATGTCTTTGGATTGTGGGAGGAAGCCAGATTACCTGAAGAAAACCCACACAGGCACAGAGAGAACATGCAGACTCCTCACAGAAGGGCCCCAGCCAGCCGGTGGGTTCGAACTAAGAACCCTCTTGCTGTGAACTGACGGTGCTCGCCACTGCACCTGCTCCAAAAGTTATATACTCGATTTAAATACTGTGAGTACTACTACTACTTCTACCTGAACATACTCAATTTACTCCTGGAAATTGTATTTATGGTCATATTTTTGTTCATTTATTCTGTACACTACTACACTGTCCTAGGAGAGGGAGCCCTCCTCAGTTTGTCTTCATCTAAATAAAGGGTCTAAAGACAGAGGATGTCGTATGCTGACAGTAAAGACACCTCGCAGAACTTTCTCAGGTAATAATAAGCTGATAATTGTAAGATACTGCTAATATGTTGTAATTAAAACTGTTGTGATAAAACTAGAAAATCACAACCTTTAAAGTCTTTCATTTGTTTTATCAGGGTTGCATGTTGCCTCCATCACCCAAAGGAAGACAAATAGAAGGAAAATCTGTAAAATGTGACAAATATGAGAAATAAATACCATAACTGTGTTCATTAAAGTTGGGCAAGGCAACACTGGAGAAACCAGCAACAGTAAACTAGATTTTGAAACCAGCCCCTCCCTTCAGGTCTCCCTCCAAAGCCACTCCCCCAAAACACCAAAACACATGAACATACACTGCCTGACTACTGCTGGAGGACGAGTCCTACGAGAGAGCGTTGGAGAGAGGAGCACAGCACATCGTTAGCATCACTAATTATATCCACCTGGCTCATGTCTCATTCATCTTTAAAAACACCTGACATTAATTATAATGAACATAAACAACCATCGTGGCTGTTATTAGTTCTCACAGCGTCACTTTTCAGACACTTCACTTCCCTCAGTTCTCACCATCGTTGAAAAGTCGTACTGGTGTTGACTCTGGTTTGACCTCTTGCTTCATCTAATCTCTTTTTGGTTGCAGCCTTTCCTAATTTTGTGCTTTCTTTCTCTGCCAGCCTTGTACAGCTAGTTTGCTAGCTTTAGTAGCGACCTAGCCTTGTAAAAGAGTTTTTATTTAAATTTACTGTACAAGTTTACTTTTTTTGTGAAAAGGGATTTAATTTGTTTTATTGCTGTTAGGATGTAAAAGTTATTTCAAAAATAACATAACATGCTTCTAAAATCAAAAGCCTACCTTAGCTCTAATTTTTATATTTTATTTTAAGTACACATGATCCTCTGAAGATACAACAGGCAGATAATAAAATACAATAATAATCAAGTGAAACACAATTTAAATATTTTTATAATATGTAAATTTGAAGAACTAAACTGATACTGATCTACACTGATTTATATTGTTAATCACATCTGGACTTACAGAGCCTTTCTGCAGTTCCTCACAAGCTGGAATCAGTCTCCGTTCGTCCCTCCTCTGATGTGTTGTACTTCATTCAGGTCCAACTCATCCAGAACCTCCTCTGACATCTGCAGCATGTAGGCCAGAGCTGAGCAGTGGATCTCAGAGAGTTTCTTCTTTGATTCTGTTCTCTGACTTCAGGAACTCTTGGATCTCCTGATGTACTGAGTGGTCGTTCATCTCCATCAGACAGTGGAAGATGTTGATGCTTCTCTCTGGAGAGATCTTATCACTGTTCATCTCCTTCAGGTTGTTGATGGCTCTCTGGATGATTTCTTGGACTGTTGTCTGTCTGACCCAGCAGGCCTCCTAAGAGTCTCTGGTTGGTCTCCAGAGAGAAGCCATGAAGGAAGCGGAACAAACAGGTCAAGGTGGCCATTTTTACTTTCAATGGATTTCTGCATGGCTCTCCTCAGGAAGTCATCCAGAGATGAGTTACTACTGTATCTTGAGTATCTCCAGTCTTCATTCAGGAAGTCCTCCAGTACCTTTGTCGTTCCTTGTTGGTGTAACAGTGGAACATGTAGACTGCAGCCAGAAACTCCTGAATGTTCAGATGAACAAAGCAGTAGACTGTTTTCTGGAAGATCACACACTCTCTTTTGAAGATCTCTGTACAAACTCCTGAGTACACCGAGGCCTACTGTAACATCAAGTCCACACTGCTCCAGGTCTTCTTGGTAGAACATGATGTTTCCTTTCTCCAGATGTTCAAACGCCAGCCTCCCCAGCTTCAGAAGAACTTCCCTGTCAGCCTCCATCAGCTCCTGTGGACTCGTCTCATGTCCCTCATCATACTTCTGCTTCTTTCCTCTTTGTCTGAACCAGCAGGAAGTGTGAGTACAGGTCAGTCAGGGTCTTGGGCAGCTCTCCTCTCTGGTCTGTAGTCAACATGTGGTCCAGAACTGTAGCAGTGATCCAGCAGAAGACTGGGATTTGACACATGATGTGGAGAGTCCTGGATGTCTTGATGTGTGAGATGATTCTGCTGGACAGATCTTCATCACTGAATCTCCTCCTGAAGTACTCCTCCTTCTGGGCGTCAGTGAAGCCTCGTACTTCTGTTAACCTGTCCACATGTTTAGGAGGGATCTGATTGGCTGCTGCAGGTCGGGAAGTTATCCAGACGAGAGCCGAGGGAAGCAGATTCCCCTTGATGAGGTTTGTTAACAGCAGCATTGTTGACTGATGACTTCTGTGTGACATCAGACACAACCTCACTGTTGTAGAAATCCAATGAAAGTCTGCTTTCATCCAGGCCGTCAAAGATGAACAAAAGTTTACAGACAGCGAGCTGCTCTGCTGTGACCTTCTGTAATGTTGGATGGAAAACATGGAGCAGCATGAGAAGACTGTACTGCTCATCTTTGATCAAGTTCAGCTCCCTGAATGAAAACAGGATCAGCAGACTGACATCTTGGTTTTCCAAACCCTCTGCCCAGTCCAGAGTGAACTTCTGCACTGAGAAGGTTTTTCCAACACCAGCGACGCCGTTCGTCAGAACCACTCTGATGTGTTTCTGTTGGTCAGGTAAGGCTTTAAAGATGTCGTGGCACTTGATTGGAGTTTCATGGAGGGTCTTCATCTTGTTAGCTGTCTCAAGCTGCCTCACCTCATGTTGTGTATTAACCTCTTCACTCTGTCCCTCTGTGATGTAGAGCTCAGTGTAGATCCTGTTGAGGAGGGTTCCACTTCCTGCTTCATCAGTTCCTTCAGTCACATGTTCACATCTCCTCCTCAGACTGATCTTATATTCATCTAAAACCTGCTGCAGACCACCATCTGCTGAAAGAGAAGAACAAAATGTGAAGCTAAAGAAATAATCAAAAATAAACAAATATAAACAAGATAAATAAATGAACATATAAAGAAATAAAGCTCATGAATTCCACCTGAAAAGAAAACAGTCAGATTCATTCATGGAGTGAAAAATAACACCAAAGTGATTTTTACATTTATTGTTGATAGTTTTTTATTATTTAAGGGAAGACAAAGTTATTTGGTGAAATATCAGAAATGTGTTGGTGTTTGATTGACAGCAGAGGCGACAGGCTGAGCCTCAGCAGCTCTTCATCTAAATCTTCATCTTTAAACACTGAGCTTTCTCTCTGCTCATCAGCACAGACAGTGTTGATCCAGTCAGTTTAGCTACAGACGTGGCTTTGGTTTGAGTTAAAAGGTCATCTCAGGTTGGTCTCTATTGACATGTTACCAATCAGAGCCACATCAGCTGGAGATGCATGAATTCATGGTTTGACACAACGATGTGCAGAAAAACAACAAGAGACAAAGTTAACATGTTGTAAACTGCAGCGTACAAACTGAGGACAGACAGTGTTTTGTTAGCAGAGGTGGTGAAGTGAGACCCTGTTTAACATCTGGAATAACCAGTGTTGATATCAGCAGGAAGGTTTTTAAACTGTTAAATGTGCTGCAGCTGATGAGCTCTTTAATTATCTACTGAAGCCTGCTAACTGATGTTAGCGGTGCACTTTTCCTCAGTGGATGTTTGTTTGGTTCGCTTGTTCAACAAGTCGCTCTGCAGGATGAGACGTCTGTTTGTAAGTTAGAGAAGAAGGAGACGTTGGCAGGAAAGTTAATGTGAGCTGTTGTTCACAGTCTGAGGCTCATGTTGCATCTAAGGCTTTAAATGAACTTTAAATGTAAAGATATTTATAATGACCTTAAATGTTCGTGCTGTATGAAACAACAAATGTGTTCAAACAACAGGTCGTTGTTTTCAGACATGATGACAGCAGCAGACAGATGTTCAGTCTTACTTTGTACACTGCTGGTCTGACTGGCTGTCTGCAGTCCAGCTCTTGTTCTGGATCTTTCTCCACACTGGGGACAGGAGGAGTCTCCTGATGAAGCAGACTGGTCCCAGTATGAGGCTGATGCACTGTCTGCAGAACCAGTGTCCACAGCTGGTAGAGACCTGGATCCTTCAGGACGTCCTGACACGAAGCACAGCAGGACGGCTGCTCCTCCACAGAAACATGACTCCTCTTCCTCTCTCTGTGAAGACATTTCTTTATCACTAAAATGATTTGTTGGTTGTTGTTGAAAATATCAGATTTGTCTGACACTGTCTGGAAGCTCAGATGGTCACAGAGAAAAGTCAAAGTGTTTTTACTTTTCTGTCTGAATTCAGGATTCAGTCTGTAATAAAAATGATTGTTTCTTTCATTTCAACTCTTCTGCTTTCATCAAGCACTAATTTACTGTTTTTCCTGTCTGTCAGTCTTATAAAACATTTAGTGATCTGTTTGTAGTTTGTTATTAAGACAAATCTCACAGTAAAAGTCTCCATTAAAGAGAGATGATTAAGTCCTTTACTGTTTTAAGGTCCACTTACTAATGATTCAAAGCTTTCAGCTGGAAGCTCTCAATTATTAGTAAGTGGACCTTTGAATTTTCACAATATTTGACAAAAATAATGAAAAGAACAAACTCAAAGCTTCAACACACAGAATCAAGATGAGCAAAGCTTTTCTACAAATACTTTTTCACCTCATGTTGCAGAATTATGATATGAACTGATTCAAGATGCATCTGTTAGATCAGAAAAGCTGATCTGAGAAGAGCCAAACAACAACATGTTCTGAGGACAAATATGAGAAAATGAACTTCACATTTGAAGAAACTTTCTTTCAGATTCTGAATAATTTCAAAGAATCACAATGACTTCTACATGAGGACAAAAATATATGAAGATTTTCTTGAAGTCTAAATTCTGAAATGGAGGTTCTCTGGTGTTTTTCCACAAGAAATAAAATAAGATCCATTTTAGTTTGAAACAGTATCTGAACTAATAGTTCTGCATCATGAATATAAATCTTTTAGCAGAACATTTTATCTCCATCAGGTCAGTTTACAGTAAAAACAGTCTCTTACTTTGTGTCTGATGGTCCAGGTTCATTACTGAACTCTGCAGGATTAAGATCTTTGGACCGATCACTCTTCATTAGACAGACAGCTGGATCCTGCAGACTCTGATCTGTCCTCCTCTTCCTCAACACAAACACTCATCTTCTGATCTGAGGTCAGTCTGAGAGGTAAAACAGAGACACTGACTGTGAGCTCAGAACATTCAAGAAAAACAAGTTTGATTAAGAGTCAGAGATGAGACAGAGAGAACAGGAAGTAACACACAATCTTTATCACACACACACACACACACACACACAAACAGCTCTCCACCTGCTCAGCTTGTCTCTGACAGTGAAATAATAAACATGTTGGATTAATACTCACCCTGCTTCATTCTTCAGTTTTCACTTTCAGGTTTCCTCCCTTTTCTCACTTAACTGGATTACCTGGTTTGTTTGGTTCCTCCCCTTTCCAGTTACAAGAAATCAGAGTTCATCTGAGTGTGTGTGTGTTTGTAGTGCTCACACAGATCAGCTGTTTATCATGATGTGTTGATGAGCGTCTCTTGGCCTGAACAGTTTGAATTAAAATGAGTTTTTGTCTGAATGTTGGTATGTTTTCTCATCTTTTCTCTAAATGATGCTAATGATTATTGTTATTGTTTAAAACCAAAGTACTTTTTTTCCTTGATAGTTTCTTTTTCAAACTTAAAGGAAATAAAAACCTCATCTCCTTCATGTTTCACTGGATCTGGAGCTTTCTGGGGGGCAGTAACACTGATATAAAAAAAGGGATTAATGAAGTAATTCTTCCTCGTCTTTTTCTTCTGAACATCTTAAACTTCATGACTAAAAAAGAGCAGGAGAAACTCAAGAAATTCAAAGAGAAACTGTTCCTCCATTTTTATTCAGCCGTCATTAAAAGTCTCATCTCTTTCTCTGTAACAGTCTGGTGAGACAGCTCAGACAGCAGACACTACGTATTACCATTACACAGGAATAAACATCCTATTATCTGAAAAACATATACCTGGAAAACTACGTTTCTTCAACAACACCTGCAGCTGTGATGAAAGTATTTCAAGAATCTTTACAGACTCTTCTGAACATCTGGATGAAAAATGATTCTGTCTGTTGTTATTATTAATATTAAGATTGTAAAAAGTTCTTCATGCAGTCATTAAAAGGAGCTTTAAAAAGTATTAAAATGTCCAAATAATGCTGTGTGCATAATACATCACATCATCATTTTACACTTTAAACAGTTTATGACCTACAGCTACAGAAAAATATAGACCACCACAGAATATGTAAAGGAATCAGCTGGAATCAGTCATGACTCAGTTGTGTTTCCTCCCTTTTCTCACTTAACTGGATTACCTGGTTAGTTTGGTTCCTCCCCTTTCCAGTTACAAGAAATCAGAGTTCATCTGAGTGTGTGTGTGTGTGTGTTTGTAGTGCTCACACAGATCAGCTGTTTATCATTATGTGTTGATGAGCGTCTCTTGGCCTGAACAGTTTGAATTAAAATGAGTTTTGGTCTGAATGTTGGTATGTTTTCTCATCTTTTCTCTAAATGATGCTAATGATTATTGTTATTGTTTGAAACCAAAGTACTTTTTTTTATTTATATATATATATATATATATATATATATATATATATATATATATATATATATATATATATATATATATATATATATATATATATATATATATATATATATATATATATATATATATATATACTTTTCATAATCATTTTGGCCATATTCTACCATAGTGTGTAAGGAAAGAGGAAACTCTCACTCTTTCTGTCGCAGAGCAGCTCGAATTATATTTAACAAGAGAAAATTTTTACACTTTAAACAGTTTATGATCTACAGCTACAGAAAAATATAGACCACCACAGAATATGTAAAGGAATCAGCTGGAATCAGTCGTGACTCAGATGTGAACACAAAAACCAGTTTTACAGAGACAGTTTAAATCTCCTGTGTGACCTCTGACCTCTGGATGTTCACAGTGAGGTTGAGCCAAACGTGAAATTGAACCAGCAGACTTCTCTGTTTCTGTGTTTGCAGTGACGAGACCCGAGAGGCTCTGCTCAGCTGGAGCAAACACATGATGACGAGGCAGAGCGCTTCTGTGTGGTTGATGGTAATATTCAATCATATCTATTATATAATCAATAATATTGAGTCCAGCAGCTGAGCAAACGACTGAACGAACAAACAACAACAACAAGCTTTTATGTATTTTGATGATCAACACTTCAGCACACTTTGTCATATCTCATATGGAGGTTCTCTGGTGTTTTTCCACAGAAATAAAATAAGATCCATTTTAGTTTGAAACAGTATCTGAACTAATAGTTCTGCATCATGAATATAAATCTTTTGGCAGAACATTTTATCTCCATCAGGTCAGTTTACAGTAAAAACAGTCTCTTACTTTATGTCTGATGGTCCAGGTTCATTACTGAAGTCTGGAGTATTAAAATCTTTGGACCAGTCACTCTTCATAGACAGACAGCTGGATCCTGCAGACTCTGATCTGTCCTCCTCTTCCTCCACACAAACACTCATCTTCTGATCTGAGGTCAGTCTGAGAGGTAAAACAGAGACACTGACTGTGAGCTCAGAACATTCAAGAAAAACAAGTTTGATGAAGAGTCAGAGATGAGACAGAGAGAACAGGAAGTAACACACGATCTTTATCACACACACACACACACACACACAAACAGCTCTCCACCTGCTCAGCTTGTCTCTGACAGTGAAATAATAAACATGTTGGATTAATACTCACCCTGCTTCCATTCTTCAGTTTTCTCCTTCTGCTCTGTCGACTCAAAATGGAGTCTGAACTGACTGAACACTTTCAGGTTTCCTCCCTTTTCTCACTTAACTGGATTACCTGGTTAGTTTGGTTCCTCCCCTTTCCAGTTACAAGAAATCAGAGTTCATCTGAGTGTGTGTGTGTGTGTGTTTGTAGTGCTCACACAGATCAGCTGTTTATCATTATGTGTTGATGAGCGTCTCTTAGCCTGAACAGTTTGAATTAAAATGAGTTTTGGTCTGAATGTTGGTATGTTTTCTCATCTTTTCTCTAAATGATGCTAATGATTATTGTTATTGTTTGAAACCAAAGTACTTTTTTTTATTTATATATATATATATATATATATATATACTTTTCATAATCATTTTGGCCATATTCTACCATAGTGTGTAAGGAAAGAGGAAACTCTCACTCTTTCTGTCGCAGAGCAGCTCGAATTATATTTAACAAGAGAAAATTTTTACACTTTAAACAGTTTATGATCTACAGCTACAGAAAAATATAGACCACCACAGAATATGTAAAGGAATCAGCTGGAATCAGTCGTGACTCAGATGTGAACACAAAAACCAGTTTTACAGAGACAGTTTAAATCTCCTGTGTGACCTCTGACCTCTGGATGTTCACAGTGAGGTTGAGCCAAACGTGAAATTGAACCAGCAGACTTCTCTGTTTCTGTGTTTGCAGTGACGAGACCCGAGAGGCTCTGCTCAGCTGGAGCAAACACGATGACGAGGCAGAGCGCTTCTGTGTGGTTGATGGTAATATTCAATCATATCTGTTATATAATCAATAATATTGAGTCCAGCATGACTCAATGAACTCAATGACTGAATGAACAAACAACAACAAACAAACTTTTATGTATAACTTGTGTGTATTTGTATTCTTCTCTCTGTCTCTCAGGTCAGTGTGTAGAGAGCAGAGGGCTTTCTACCGGCTCATCTCTGGCCTCCATGCCAGCATCAACATACACCTGAGTGTAGAACAGTGTTCTCCATCCACTATTCATTCTGCTCTATAATGTTATTTTAAAGTAAATGTTGAACTGTCAGTTCTGTACAGTGTTGTATAAATAGAGCTGTATATGTACTATATACAGTAATCCCTCGCTATATCGCGCTTCCACTTTCGCAGCTTTACTTTATTATTTGTGCGTAGTATATAAACAGTGTGTTTACATACATAATTTCAACAAATCTTACCGAATATCTAAGAGAATATAAAGGGTTTCTACTGTATAACTGTGTGGGAAATGTTTATAAGAGTGTGGGAGGGTTTATAAGGGGTGTAAATATATAAAAATAACCATATAAACATGTGGTTTCTACTTTGCAGATTTTCACCTTTCTGGAACGCAACCCCCGCGATAGAGGAGGGACCACTGTATAGAATAAATATTTATTATTTATATTTCTTTTCTTTTTCCTTTTTACATATTTTTCACTTTTAGCAAATATAGAAGACAAACCAAAAAAAATCTTCTATTATTAGGTTTGCAATGAAATTAGATTAGCTCTGTTTAATATATTTTAGATATATTTTTGATTATGTTTTGTTTTTAATAGTTAGTTAATCATTTTCAATACAATTTTCCTGTAAAATAATTGATTAATATTCATTTTTTTCATTGGTATTTGTTGAGTGACATCTATAGATTATGCCCAGTGACATTAAAATGGTGCAGTTTTTTGTGACTTTTCTCTCTTTCAGATCTCTCTTTCCCGCTGCATTTCCATGAGACGTCTCTGTTTGCCGGGGATGAAAACGAAGCAGCCAAACTGAAGGTCGGCAACCATTTCAGACTCTGTTGAAGCTGTAAACTGTAGAAATAAAGTCACACACAGATGGAGGACTTCTTATTCAAAAGGACTTCTACTGAATTTATCAAGCAAAGATAATTCTCACATTTTGTGGACGTGACAAGACTGCAGAAGCTCATATGACTGAAAATGAGACTCCTCTTGTACAAACAAACAAAACAGGTTGTAGGATTGAGAGAAATCAGGACATCAGACTGGCCTTCCTCAACATCCCCAGGATCATGGACTGTGTGGGCTGCTTCAAGTGTCGACTGTGGGGGAAACTGCAGGCCAGAACTTCTTTATTACAACAGTCATATAAATGATGTTCAGGATGGGACTGTAACATGACTCAAATACTGTACTCAACTTTAAATCTGAGGTACTTGGACTTTACTTGGGTGTTTTCTTTTCATGCACACTTTCTGCTTCTACTCCACCACATCTCAGAGGGAAATATTGAACTTTTTACTGCACTACATTTATCTGACAGCTTTAGTTACTTTACAGATTAAAACACACAGAAGAGTTTATAAAATCTGATGTTTTGCAATAAATAATAAAAAAAAAAGTTTAGTTGTTTTTTGTGACTATGGGACAAATGCCGGTGGTTAAAGGTAGTGTTATCCTCATCCTCCTCTGAATGTGCTGAACAGGAAGGATGGATGTCCACACTGCATAATAAATCAAGATGAACCTCTTATTAAGATGCTGATACATGTGAACACAGACAACGCCAACACAGACTCCTGCTGGAAAAACATCATAGTCACAGGCACCACTCAACATTGCAGATTCAGTTACGTTGAAAGTCTGGAATTTATCTGTACTAAGCCGCCATATTACATGGTGGACGAGTCAATCTGCCAAAGCGTATTCAGCATTTTCATTCTGACTTTCCAGTGGGAAGGCTTTTTGTGCTGTTTTCTCAATAATAAATGTAAATGGTAGAGTCTACAGAAGGAGTTTCATCAGTACAACACAGGGCAGCTTCTAATATTATATTTCCTTACACAACTGCTGTTACTGAATCCCCACAAGGCAGAGCACATGAGGGAAAGTGGACTGGACTTTGGACAGGCGACTCATACTGGAGTCCTTATTCCACGTGGGACTGCCAAAGAATACCATACCATTATACCATACATACAGTCCAATGTACAAAGGAAGCTGTCCCAACAGTTTCCACATGACAGGGCCTGATATTGATCATCAGTGAAATTAGAGTGGAATCAAGACCTGTTTCTGTGTTTATATCTCTGTGGAAGCTCAATATTCATAACTTCATACACTGAATGGAAAATTAATCTCTAAGCACCATCTTAGATAATAATCAAATAATAATCTATCCCCTGATGACAGGCTGGAGGATGTCTATGACGTCCTCTAATCCTGTCAAACGAAACTGCAGGTCCCCAAAGCTGCTGTCCCTGCATTTTGGGCAATTGGGTGAAGTCATCACCCATTCTGAAACACAGGTCTCGCACCCAATCAGACTGCGACAGCAGGGTGCTACCACCCTGATGGTCTGGCCATCACATCTTCAAGTGAAATTGAAAGTGATATATCACTTATCATTATAAACAGAGGTCCTTATCTTCATGGCATTTTCAATCATGTTATTATTCTATAAACTGCTAGATAGCCCAGAAAAGAGCATCACATATGGTCTATCGATTAACATAAAAATTGTTAATTAAAAAAGAATGACTTGTATTTACTATTGTGTCATTCACTTCAATTTTCCACAGCAGTTTGGTCAGTTATGGTTGTTTTTAAAAATGCTATTCAAATAAACTTGATTAGATTTTATTTTGATTTGATATCTGCTATGTCTGGTTAATTAAAACGTAATAATATGCACAATGTTTGCTTATGTTCAAGTCCATTTTTAATGTCCCTTTCCGAATCTAAACTTTGGAATACAGCTCCAACTTCTTCGACCCCTAATGTTAGAACTCACTGACTTATTATTGTTCTGTTCTCATTATTGTTATTGATCTATACTGTACCTGAAACTAGATTTTACATTTATCCTATATACCTCTACAAATAACACATTTAAATGTGTCCTGGACAGAGGTGGCTTGGGCTGCGGTCAAGGCCACGGTCGATATTTTGTTGGCCACGGCGTATTCTGCCAGCTCTCTCAACGTTTGAGATATTGCTGGCAGCTCCTCAGCTGCTAACACAAGCTCTTCAACTTTTTCAGCTGTGTCTCCAGCATGAAGGCGACTGTGGGAACAAGTAAATTGTAAAAAAAGGTTCAATCAGAACAAGCCCTTGACTCAGTTATGATCTAGGTAAATTTCTACAGAGACCTATAATAGTATAATTTATATAACTGCAATGTCCATATTGCAGTTGAAAGGTAATCAGTTTGAAAAAGTTAGCACAATTTACAAAAAGTCAACTCCCCTTGTTAATTTCTTGCAACAATAACATATGATTTAGAATGTGTAATTATGTGATAATTGGCTCAAAATACAAAAAGTGTTTAAAGGAGGTTCAGTGTATAGAACGATTACTTTAGTCTCCAACTAATCAGATAATTGTTTATGATGTGTTATGCATTTAAATAATTTTATTATGTTATTGTGGTGAAAATGTTTTACATTATGTCTATTTTGGGAAAGTGCAATGCTTATTACCTATTCCTTCTCCTCTTCTTTCTTTGTAGGTCGTGATACATGTAATGGAAATCTGCCCTTACTATGTATTTCTTATTATATAATCATATATAATAGTCTCTCATATGATGATTCACTTTCTCTTGATGCACATTGAACTGACCAGACCTAAATTTCCTTTAGAGAACAGGCGTCTGACTTTAATAAAAGACAAAACTCTGACTGATAGTACACTTCTGACCTGCCATAAAGAGAGACCTCGGACTGATAACGGTCATCGCACTGCGAGGAACACGCTATCACCGAGTGGCTCCAACCAGTTTTAAATCTTAACTACAATGTTCTGATTAACTGTCTGTCTGCCACATTCCTTTTACGCACGAGAGACGATGTAACCCTGAAGCTGCTATACGATACCTCACACCCCTTCCCTTGTCTTCCCCACCTTCCCTTTGTTTGTATCTCATTATAAATATCTGTGCTTTTCCTGTTATCACTTGTCCTCATCCAGCTGAGCACGCACTCGGTTGTCTGACAGCTCACCTTCTTGCAAGAATACATTAAAATATAAAAGACACTCTGGTCGGATCAATTCTCTTTATTTCCAGTACAAAATATATTTTTTCCACAACATACATGTTCTCATTCAGGGCAATAATTTTCCTGGAATTCTGTCGCCAAAACCCCAGCCCTAGACAGAAAACGTATACGTTTATGGATCATGAAGCAGGTTTTCTGTTGTTAATAGTTTTATGCCAGCACAGGGTACTGCAAAAATGTTGACAAACATGAATGTTAAATACTTAACTATCTTTTAACTTCCTGAGAGAGAAAAAGTTTCTGAACAACAGAGCATTCTGAACAGTAACTGAACATATACTGTTGGGATTTACTTTATATATACTATTAAATATTATACCTGTTGTTCCGGTCCCCTCCAGAATTCTGTTGCCCTGAATGTCACAAAGAACAATGGCTTCTTCTGTCCTCAAATAGTGCTTCACCTTTTCGGTTATGATAGGGACAGTTGCCTCACGCTCGGAAAAGTCCACTATCATGGTACCTCCATCAAGATGGATTGTACCTGCCTCCACCCTTCCTATATAAATGCTCCTTTTGAGACAGAAAGAAAGAAAAAGACAGAGAGACACAAAGATAGGGGCATTACTGAATTCATACCTCTGTAAAATTCCATGTCACCTCCAATTCCAATAGAAATATGGAATTATCATGACTATGAATTAGATTTGATTAATCCAGATTAATTAACCAGTGTGATTCAGAGATTTCATTGGTTTCTTACTTGGAGAAGCATTTTGTTGGAGGTGGGGGTCTTTGCAAGCTGGCTGAGGTTGTTGTCCTTGAAAATGAAAATCGGGGAGTGTGAGTAGGAGTGGGAGGTCCATGGCTGAGGGGAGCTGTAGAGGTGGAAGGGCCTTCTTCATCACCAGCGACCTCACATCTGTCCCCCATCTCTTGCTCATCAATATATCCGGTGGGGTTGGGGAAAAGGATGGCTCCATTTTCATCCACCAGATAAATTGTTGACGGATTTAGCTGGAAATACAGGAATGACAACATTTATAGGATTTTCTTGATTACTCTCTATTCATATTTCAGAATCAAGAAAATCAGCAAAGTAAAAGCGGATTTTTAGCAGTACAGTAATGGTCAGGTCATCACTTATATAGGCCCTATGCTTTTTATTCCCAATGAATAGTGCTGTATATGCTGATATATATGTAAATGCAAAATAGCCTAATAAATTAACAATTACACATTACAATTTCTCTCAAAAGTCGATAATTTCCAGCATTTTTGTAAAATCATCATTAATGCCAAACACAATTGTCACCCAGTTTTTGCAAAACGCATGGTATATCAGAGTCCATGTATGCTCAATATATACACTGCTCAAAAAAATAAAGGGAACACTTAAACAACACAATGTAACTCCAAGTCAATCACACTTCTGTGAAATCAAACTGTCCACTTAGGAAGCAACACTGATTGACAATCAATTTCACATGCTGTTGTGCAAATGGAATAGACAACAGGTGGAAATTATAGGCAATTAGCAAGACACCCCCAATAAAGGAGTGGTTCTGCAGGTGGTGACCACAGACCACTTCTCAGTTCCTGTGCTTTCTGGCTGATGTTTTGGTCACTTTTGAATGCTGGCGGTGCTTTCACTCTAGTGGTAGCATGAGACGGAGTCTACAACCCACACAAGTGGCTCAGGTAGTGCAGCTCATCCAGGATGGCACATCAATGCGAGCTGTGGCAAGAAGGTTTGCTGTGTCTGTCAGCGTAGTGTCCAGAGCATGGAGGCGCTACCAGGAGACAGGCCAGTACATCAGGAGACGTGGAGGAGGCCGTAGGAGGGCAACAACCCAGCAGCAGGACCGCTACCTCCGCCTTTGTGCAAGGAGGAACAGGAGGAGCACTGCCAGAGCCCTGCAAAATGACCTCCAGCAGGCCACAAATGTGCATGTGTCTGCTCAAACGGTCAGAAACAGACTCCATGAGGGTGGTATGAGGGCCCGACGTCCACAGGTGGGGGTTGTGCTTACAGCCCAACACCGTGCAGGACGTTTGGCATTTGCCAGAGAACACCAAGATTGGCAAATTCGCCACTGGCGCCCTGTGCTCTTCACAGATGAAAGCAAGGTTCACACTGAGCACATGTGACAGACGTGACAGAGTCTGGAGACGCCGTGGAGAACGTTCTGCTGCCTGCAACATCCTCCAGCATGACCGGTTTGGCAGTGGGTCAGTAATGGTTGTGGGGTGGCATTTCTTTGGGGGGCCTGCACAGCCCTCCATGTGCTCGCCAGAGGTAGCCTGACTGCCATTAGGTACCGAGATGAGATCCTCAGACCCCTTGTGAGACCATATGCTGGTGCGGTTGGCCCTGGGTTCCTCCTAATGCAAGACAATGCTAGACCTCATGTGGCTGGAGTGTGTCAGCAGTTCCTGCAAGACGAAGGCATTGATGCTATGGACTGGCCCGCCCGTTCCCCAGACCTGAATCCAATTGAGCACATCTGGGACATCATGTCTCGCTCCATCCACCAACGCCACGTTGCACCACAGACTGTCCAGGAGTTGGCGGATGCTTTAGTCCAGGTCTGGGAGGAGATCCCTCAGGAGACCATCCGCCACCTCATCAGGAGCATGCCCAGGCGTTGTAGGGAGGTCATACAGGCACGTGGAGGCCACACACACTACTGAGCCTCATTTTGACTTGTTTTAAGGACATTACATCAAAGTTGGATCAGCCTGTAGTGTGTTTTTCCACTTTAATTTTGAGTGTGACTCCAAATCCAGACCTCCATGGGTTAATAAATTTGATTTCCATTGATAATTTTTGTGTGATTTTGTTGTCAAGCACATTCAACTATGTAAAGAACAAAGTATTTAATAAGAATATTTCATTCATTCAGATCTAGGATGTGTTATTTTAGTGTTCCCTTTATTTTTTTGAGCAGTGTATATATATAAGGTGGCATCACCAATCGATCATCGCACAATTCACCCAACTAGCGACACTCTGGCTGAACAATCCCCACACCAATAATGTAATAAAATAAAATAAATGTAATAAAATAAAATAAATGACATCGACCACAGTTGCAGTGGCATTAATATAACGGTAATACAAAAAAGGATCGTAGGCTAAACTTTCAGATACGTACTGATAATGTTCAGTGTGTCATCAACTTACTGGCTAATGTGCAATTATTACTTCATTATTCATCAATAGTGAATAACATGATATTTCAGGGAGCCGTGCATGGCCACTGTTAACTCATAACTCTGTCCTTAATTAATAGAAAAATGGGGGGGTAAAAACCCGTAAAGTCTGGAGAACCGGCTAATAGTCAACATGTTTAACTTAAACCAATAGTTTAACAGGTTTATCACATGCCGTTATAGGCTAAGCTAACAGATACAAATTGTATTAACCTATTGTTGTATTGTTAGCATTATTTAAGTCCACATCCTGTTATTTACAAAGCCTTTGAATATTCTTGCTATATTAGCGACACTGAAGTCCACACTTCGTACTCTCACTGTTCTTTCCCCTCTCCTCTCCCGGTCCATCTCTCCATCAGCTTTGATCTACCAACTTCACTTCCCGAGATTTTAATTTTAAGGGATTACTAATTACTAAAGTAATTATAGTAATTACTAAGTAATTTAGTAATACTAAATTACTAATTTTAAGGGCAAATGAGCGTGCAAATGGATGACCTTTCACCTGAATCGCAGGAATTTAGAGTACCAAAGACAATAATTAATGAATTAATTAAATCAACAAAATAGCAGTTAACACTGCTATACATACCTTTAGTTAATGAGGAACAAGTTCTTAAGTTATGGGATAAGAGAGTAACAACTGAATCGAAGTTTTTTGTAAGATCCTGAAATGTTGTCCCCAGTTCCACAACTTAATGTCCAGGATCCACATATGGTAATACACAACAACGATGGGCTGGGAATGGAAAAATGGCTCTGGACTTTGACACTGGCCCACCTTGATGACTACTTAAGTTTAATGTGTAATCAGTATAATAAAATGTTTATATAATAATAATAATAATAATATATTCTTAAATATTCATATCCCTGATGTGTTCTATCTGACCCACTTCGGCTGCCTAACCAGTACTCCTGATGAGTAGTCTGTCTATAGTACTGTTTCGGACAGTGTTTGCACGAGAACTTAAATCCTAATTCTGGAGTACTGTCTAGATTTTGGAATAACCTAAGGACTTACTTCATATTACAAAGAAAATATTAAATAACACCAAACAAACAAACACACAACAAAATGTGGTCATTACATTATTTTAAAAATCAAATACTGTAGTACTCAGTACTACCTATGCTCGGGCTATGACATGAGGTGATCAGTTTTTTTTTTTTTTTTGGCAAATAATTAAAATGAACTGAACAAAGAAGGCAAGCGTTATCATCAAGCTACGCATTTCTTCTAGTTATTTCTATGAGGTCAATTAAAGATTCCTGGAATGGTCTGTAGTGCCTATTCACAGTACTGTTAAACAGAACTTCCAGGTCAGGGTGAAGGAAACTGAACTGTGTTTCAGCCCTAATCTTTTCTTCCTCTAAGTGAAATGGGTCAGTGCCAAATATTGACTCTCTGGTTAACGAATTTCCCATTTCTTGCCTGTAACGGTCTGCAGCTGCAGAGGGTCCAGGCAGGAGGTCCTCAGGCACCCTCTTCCTGCAACCCTCTTGGGCCAGGACATTGGGAATGCCTTTCCCTTAAAATAAATGAATGAATGAATGAATGAATCAATCAATCAATCAATGAATTACACAAAAGACATCATACAGAATAACTGCATTGACTCCCTGTGTAATGTAGCAAATTTGCAGTTAATATATAGATATGCACCACATATATTTCTCAGTTAATTATTATTGTTTAAAATAGGACTGATAATGGTGAGGTTGTAGAACAATTTCATTCCCCTTCTACTTCTGCTACCATTCTACTTCTACTTAGGTTATCTTTATTTATTTTATTATTATTATTTATTTATTTCACACTTTTAACTGTCTAGCAGCGTAAACACTCATTCCTCACATTGTGGTTCTAAATAACAGGTACACAAATTATGTGGTATTGACAACGTTAAGCTGTTGATAACGAGCTACTGTGATGACTTGGATGTACCAGCCTGATTTGTGATTTGTCAGACTTTGCTGGAGACAGACAAACAGACAAACCCTGGTCCAGACGGCTAGGGCTGACCATGTCGTAATAATTTTACCCATATTGGTTAAAAAATGTGCTGCTCATTACATTCAGCTCTGATCTTGAGAATCTTGTAAGAATATCGAACTGTTACAGTGAGTATATTTAATAGCACAAGCACAAGGCTCTTGTCTAATTGTGTAATACCTGTCTCTCACTCATAATGTGGGACAGAATAGCATGAAACAAATATGATGAAAGGGTTAATGTTAGAGGGTACATGGGTGCTGAATAACATTTTACACACCTGGAATCCGATGGGCATTCCACGCCTGCACTGCTCTCTGCACTCCAATGCTGCTGACCTGACAGCTCAAATTTGATGTGCAGTATCTTGTCAACTGATCGTCCAGGTCCAGTGTCTCTTGGTCGATCATTTGAACAAGAGCCATTTTGACAGGATAATTTACCCTTTGGTTAATTTCAGGCCAAATTCTCTCCACTGTATGGTTCTGTAAAAGACCAAAAAAAAAAAAAAAAAAGAATGTAAAAAAAGTGTTACTGAAAAGTGGTATGGATCCCTCTCCCTGGGACGGACAGATGGGCGTGCAATAGATGCCACATGTAAAGAGAACATCATCATCATCATCATCAAACATATATGGAGTTAATACATGGGTCGTAATAAACTGTAGCTATACTGTGGCTTCTCTCCACAACACAGACACAGATCATGTCCCCACCAGGCCAGTGAACCTCAGACAGATGGACCACAACCAGAATCAGTGAGGAACCTGCAAGACTGGAGAGAACAAAGAGGACCGGGGCTCTGGCAGTAACACACAGTTTACAGGACATCAGTGTATTATTCACTTTAACCAGTCTATAAAGCTGACTCCATTTTGCATTACTACCATATATAGTGCCTTATTGTCTCTGGTGTGGCATGTGACATATTTAGTGAATGTGGACAGAGTGGAGGACAGAGAGTCATGATTAGAGTCACAAGAAATAAGGAGGGTGCTGTGTCTGGAGCCTACTGGATGATGTCATAGTCCACATCAGCAGAGGGGGAAAGTACACTGTTACTTTGATTGCATGTGATAATTTCCTCCGTATATATAATGGCCACATACAAACGGCTAACAGTACACTAGCCAGCAGAAAGCATGAAACAGATGTGTCATTCCTTAATGCAATCTCACTTTTGTTGATGTTGTCTGGATGTGGGGCTGCCTCTCCCGGTTGTGCCTTTGCTCAGCCAACAATTCCTGAATGAACAAGCTGAGGTAAAACTCTGTTCCATGGTCCACTCTGAGCTGGTCCCACAACCCATAAGTAAGGACTGCGTGTCTAAGAAACCAAAACATGACACAAAAGCAAAATTAACTTCATGAAATGCAACTACTATAATAAAAGATCAGTTATCCAATGACTCTGCTATGTAATAAAAAATGTAATATCCCTTGTTTTTACAAAACTTTAAAGGGAACTTGTCCTCAAATATGGAGCATATTGTTGGAACATAAATGATCAATGTGTCGATTTGCATAATGTGCGTCGATGTGCAAGCAAATAAGCCCTGCGGTCAAAGTAATTATTCCTATATAGAAAACTGTGGGACAGTCCCAACAACACGGTGCTCTGTAAGTGAAAGCATCCTGGAGCACTGTGTCGAGACGGCAGCCAGAGAGCCATGCAAGTCCTGTTCACTTCTGCACTTCTCACTGAAATTACTTCAGTATTATAGTAGTATTGATGGAAAAAACACCTGTTAGGCTAACCTGTACACGTCCTTATAAATTGTTAAATTATTTTTGATGGGCATAGTAGAGTGTGCCACTACTTTGCTGCTGAAGCCATCAATCGCCACAACATGTGTAACACCGTACATGGCCAATTTCTCATTTTGGTCCATGTGGAGTTTGTGACCCATATAGTTTGCTTGATATGGCTGAGGGTTCAGGTTTCTTGTACACTAAAAAGCAAAAAATAATAATATTAGAAATTACATCTTACTTTCAGTGGCTACACATAATACCTGCAGTTACAAACTTTAGGGTATCGCTTTAGATTACAGCCGCAATTTACAACAACGTAATAACTCCGGCGTTCGGGTGTAATTATCTAACTATGTGAACCAGTACAATATGTAGTAATATATACTGACAAGTGGGTAAAAAACATGCCACCGTCATGTTAATTGGGCAATCAATTTCATTGTTAACAACTGTGCTTTTAACATCATTTACAGTCAAACTTACCGTCCACTGTTAAGGTGTAATTTATTAAAATACGCCCAGTGCAGATTGCTAAATATCATATGTGACGGGTTCACGGGTATAGTTAAAAGGGACCCCATAATTTCTTTGTGTTTAAAAATGTTGCTAAATTCATGTTATTCAGGGAAAGTTAAATGAGATGTTCATGTTTCAAGCACTGTGCATTGTTGCAAGCAATTACTTGTTTTTGTCACCAGGTGGCACCTGAGAGCACTTTTTGGTGGTTTGTTGTTGTTGTTGCTATGGTGACCCGCAGGTGTGGAGCGGAAATAACCTGTTGAAGATCAGCAGCGAGTTTTTACACAGCAGACACCGGAAAGTGCTATTTGTTTTCTCCAACTATTGTAAAATAAAGTCGCCGTGAGTGAAGCTACATGCCCCGGTGTCCGCCTGTGTTTCCGAGCTGCAACACGTAGTAAACACGTACATGCGAGGCAATTGCCATGTTTAGCCAGTCTGATTACAGGTAACTTCAGCCAACCTGTTGTCCATCCTGATGGATCCTCCTGCACCTGAGCCAGCATCCTCCCCACTCGACCCTCCGATGCATGACACCTTTAGACACCCTGTGCTGCCAAATATCCAGCCATCATTTCTCTGCCACAGCTTGGGCCAGCCTATTAAAAAGGCGAGAAATAAATACAGGTTGTAAGGTGGTTATGATAATGATCATTAATTATATTTATAGTATAAAATGAAACATTTATTATTAAAATTTCGTGTGATCGCATAATCCGTTTGAACGTTTAAAAAAGCTATATCCTAAATAAATAAATAAATGTATGTATTTTTCTTTTCTTTTCTTACTTGACTTGCTCTGTAAATAAGATAAGATAATCTTTTTATTGATATTTAACAGTTACAGCAGCTCAACAACAGCAATTAAAGATAGAGGTTAAATAACAGAGACAATATAAACACAAAAACAATATGTACAATAAATAGTAATAATAAGATGACAGATCCATATCTCTACGTTGTGAACATACCTTGTCTATGGCCTCCGCAATCGCCACCTCCAGTTGTTGATCGGAGATGGACTTTTTGATCCATACGGAGCTTCCTCACGCTTCTTTCTGAAGCTCCCTCCGCACCCACATCTCCATGACGAGATGGTTCGTAATTTGCATGTCTGAAAACCCATTTCCATACATTTGGCGTAAGGTCTCCTCGTGGGGCACCAGACTTGCCATTTTGAGGTCTGGACAAACACCCGCCTAAATTTACCCTGTTGGCGGTTTTGCGCTGATTTTACGGCGGATCGTTACCTATTATAAGGTGCATAGCGCCACCTACCGTCACTGAATAAAGATAGTACGTTAAGGAGTCCCCTTCATGCCATGAAATCAAGGACATCTCAACGGCATTTGCTGCACATAGACTTTTGTTTTCAGAAGAGCCTCATGATATTTTGATAGTAATATATTTTATTTGTGTAGCATACAAGGAATTCAGCAAAGTGCTTCACAATAAGAAAACACAGAAAAACAACATGATGTAGAGCATTATTATTATTATTATAGTTATTATTACTATATTATTATTATTATTATTATTATTGGACATTTGAATAAGCTCCTTTTAATGACTGCATGAAGAACTTTTTACAATCTTAATATTAATAATAATAACAGACTGAATCATTTTTCATCCAGATGTTCAGAAGAGTCTGTAAAGATTCTTGAAATACTTTCATCACAGCTGCAGGTGTTGTTGAAGAAACGTAGTTTTCCAGGTAGATGTTTTTCAGATAATAGGATGTTTATTCCTGTGTAATGGTAATACGTAGTGTCTGCTGTCTGAGCACAAGCCTTTCTCTTTAAGGCAGTGATTCGATTTCTGATGTAATTCAGTGCATAGGGCTCGGCGTTGATACACTGAATACAGTCAATCTTTTGCATGGTACCTTGCATGTATGGATGAAGCACATCATGTGTCTCTCAGCTGCTCGTACCTCACTGTCTTCCCACTTACGTTTGGGGTTACCTCTGTAGTCTATGAGAGAGAGAGAGAGAGAGGGCATGTCAGTAACTCAGCGTTCACAACCTCCGCTTCCTTTCAGTACTGCTGTTCAAAGTGTGAAGACAACACCAAGGCAAACATTCAAGTAAATTCAACATACATATTAGTTTTAGTTATTAGCTCATACTACCACCTACTACAGCATAGTACAACAAACTACAGTAGCTGTTTATGGTAGTATGTGCAGTATGTGGTAATAGCTGTCTCAGCTGTCTCAGTGGTGCAACTTTTACATTTTGTTTAAAACAACTTTTGTTTGCAGAATTTTAATATTTATATAGGACGCAATCAATTTAAATGTCTCTTTGAGGTCTTTAGCTGTACACAAACTGCTGAAAGTCACTTTTGGGTGCCTTACTTCCCTTTGGAAACATGACTCATTAAATGCCATCTGCGTGTACTGTACGATATGTTTAGTAAGAACAACATGTCACAATGTGTATATGAAGTTCAATGTTGGTTGTAACATAACACCACTCAACAGATTCTGGCATAATGCCCCTCTTTAATCTATCATTGGATCACATTACTGTGACTAGGTAAGGACAAACAAATTACAAATTCATAAATTGACCAATTAATCCTATTTATCCTAATGTCACATTAGTGATCAATATGTTTAAGTTGAACATGGAGGCTCTGAGTATGTGCTTTTACTGTAACCACAATTCAAAACGTTTTCCACAGTGCCAAAAAAAGAGTCAGTATTATTGAGCTGTAGGACCAGATTTATTAAGTTATGTTCACAATTACCGCCTCTACTGATGGACCTCCTAAAAACAGCTCATCTGGCCATTAGAAAAGACCGAACTCTAGCCCAAACAGTATTTCTCTACCTTGATCGAGAGGAGCACTGGAAGAAGTGGCTGGAAGAGAGGAACTTGTCTCTGGAGTCGCATGGCCATCTTCACCTGTTGTCTCAGTGGTTGAATGAACAGACTCATCCTCATAACTTGACATATCCTCTTGTAAAGAATCAATTTTCTCTAAAGAGGAAATGTGAGAGTAGGAACAAAATGCACAGCCTCAGTGACTGTAGCCTTAAGGCAGAAGACCAACAAGTCCATTCTGAATTTACTGTCACATTAGTGCAGTTGCATATTACGTGAAATAAATTTGTTTTACACATCACATGAACAGACACACCATCTTCTATGGTGAAAAGTATGTCTGCAGTACTTGACATACATTTGCATTCCTTTCATTCATCTAGATTTCAATTTCCAAATACAACATAAGGAGTACCCCACTATTAACAAGTACTGATGATGCATTTCTTATGAGACAATAACCATAGGTTGTCCAAGCATCTGAACTTAATATGTTATATGTTAGGATAGGTGCAGGGCGGAGTGCAGTTGGGACCAGGAATGCAGACGAGGCAGGCAGAGTAGATGTAATGGCTCTTTATTTCAGGAACACGGGGAACAGGAACAGACGGCGTACAGGAGCACAGCACGGTGACAACACAGACGATTGGACAAAGAACAAAAGAAAACGGACTGGTATATATGCACAGTGAGGGACAGGGAAGTGAAAACAGGTGAGGAGACTAACAGGGGACAGGTGAAACAAATAAGGGAGGAGCAGAGGAATCAGGCAGGAAAACACAAGGACAGGAAGTTAAGTGCAGACATGTGAGGAAAGGAGGGAATACAAAATAAAACAGGAAGTGAGCAAAACTGGAGATGAGAAACAACTGACACAGGACACAGGGAACGACAGACAAGGAGGACACAAGGAACACCAGGCCGAGAAAACACAAGGGGTACAGGAAACACAGGGCAGAATACCTCAAAGAACACAAGGCACAAGAAAATACAGAAAAACGGGCAAAAGGCAGATGAAACAAAACAAGAAATACTGCAAACCATAACAGTTATACTAACATACACACTCATACACACATATCCATACCTTCTGGGTCAATCTCAATGTTGTCAAGGCTTTGACCTTTGTACTGTGAGAGTCTCCCCTTCTCCACTGCTAGAAGCACTTTGCTCATTTTGGTGAGCTGAAGTGTTTCCTGGGGCAGATGGTAATACTGCCTGTATACGCGAATGTCATGACCCAGAAACTCTGCAAGTTGGTCCGATTCATTTTCTTGAAGATTCAGGACCTGACACATCGTTGCTATGTGCTTCCAGTAGTCTTGTTGAGGTTAAGACCTCAGGATGTTTGGCTCCACTCTCCCTTGCAAACTTCTGGATGTATTCTCCTCCTCTGCAGGCTGACAAAGCTCCTGGTCCAGCGAACATGTAGGTTTTTAGGTATGTTCCTTTAAAGGAGGAGGCTGACGTTATTCTGTGTTTTTCTTATCATCAACAAACCAAATTCCAAATTCAACTCTCTGTCTTCCTTTTTCTATCTGTGGGAGTAAACAGGAAAAATATTTAGTTTTATATGTTTAAAAAAAAAAAGCTAAATAATTCTTCTAAAAGTAGTTTTTATCAAGCAGAGGAGGAAATAGTCCATTTGTTGGGGACTATTTTCAGCAGCGGATGAATCCACATTTGGTTCTTTTGTGAGAATTTGTGGTGTGTGTGTGTCATTGAGTCAAAAATAAAATACAGGGTGTGTTTATGGAGATAAAAGAACAACAAAGTTTATTAAAGATAAAGAGACACACACACTTCCTGTCATCTTTTCTTTGTTGGTTTTGGTCTTTTTGCTGTTTTTGTTTGTTTGTATTAAGAAAAAGCAGAGAAAATCACCAGACTTCTCCTTTTTAAACGTATTTTACACGACATGTTAAAACCTGCATTCAGTAATCAAAGGGATTGTTGAAACTGTCGTATCATTGCAGTATTTTTACTTTCATATCACTTTGCCATGTTTGAGCTGATACAAAGTTCAGGAGATTTGTCTCAGTTTTGCATTAAAAACCTGAGTTTGTGCCACATTTTATAGAGATACTGACTGACGGCGTTGTTGTAATAGTTTAATGTGAGTTTTAGTTTGTAGGAGAGGTGACAGAGTTAAAGTTTTATATGTCGAGTTCAGCACAGGCCTCCAGTTTCTACTCGAACACACCTGTGATGGGACGGCGGAGATCGACAGCTCTGAGGTCTGGATCATTACGCATCTCTTCAAACCAAATGCTTTATTTTGTTTTATTTTTTTTTTTCTGAATGCATATCAGCTCTGTGGGTGTCCAGGATGCTTCTAACGCTGTGCACACTGCAGTATTAACAGTTAGATAACGCCTTGATATTCCAAAAACATTTAATGTACCTTTAAGTCGAGACATATATGCTGTTTTGTATCTTTTATTTTTGTCATAGTTTCTGCAGTTTATGTCAATATGGGATGCCAAGACTTTTTTTTTTTTGTTTGTTTTTTTGTAAATTCAGCAGCATCCGTTCTGTAACAAAGTGTTACCGCTTGACTGTGCTCCTTTATTTCATTTAGTTTTATTTTATCAAAGAGCCGATGTCCTGTATTGACTGCAGGCTTACATATATATTTGACAAAAGAATATTGTATGTTTAATAATAAAAAAACACAAAAAAGACAAAAAATTGAAGAAAATGCAGAAAAAAGAAAAAGGAGAGCATTGGGGGGAAAAAGTGTAATTTATATTTTAAAACTGCATGCACAAGGCTGGGAAAGTCATATTTAGAATAACAAATGGCAGTGCCTTTTTTTTGTACTCGAGACATTCACCCCAAATGTAAATGGTTTTATATCGACTTTAAAAACTGTCACGTTACAGGATGAAACTACAGCCGTGTTGGGTCACGTTCACACTGTCGCTAAAAACGTCCTCATTCAGACTGTCGCCCCTCTTTTTCCTAAAATATCTCTGAGAGAAGCAAGAAAATAAAAGATTCATTCATTTATTCTGGATCTTTAGACTCTTTAAATGTGGCTTGTCTGAGATAAGTGCCCAAACTATCTCATTATTTCCATTACTGATTAATCTGCAGGGTTTTTTCTTTTCTTGAGTCACTGATTAATCCTGTAAGATGTCAGAAAATAGTGAAAAACGTCCTTCACAGTTTGGTCTGTACAAAAAAAAATAAGTGTGAATGTCTGCGTGGGAGCGAGGTGTGTGTGTGTGTGTGTGTGTGTGTGTGTGTGTGTGTGTGAATGAATACATTCAAGTGTTTTTCAACGTGTCTTGCTGTAATTTTGTCGCGACGTACCAGAATGCTGTGACTCGGCATGCCCCGTTATACGTTATACATAAAAAAAAGTTGTAACTCCACCGTGTGTGTGTGTGTGTGTGTGTGTGTGTGATTCAGTAAAACAGGTTCAAATAGGCTTTGAACAAAAGGCCTTGAAAGTTTTTATTTTCCAGTGAATTTCACTTTATTGCCACCAGTTCATATCATTTAAAATCTGATGTCTCCAAAAGAAAAGAAATCTTGAAGACCTTCGAATTTTTAAGAAAACTTTGCACGTCATTGACTCGTCTTTCAAAAACTTCAACACCAAGTACAACTTTGAGATACTTTTACTTTGAGTCTTTTCTTTTCACACCACTTTTATCTTCTACTTTTTACTGAAAGCTTTAGTGATTTGACAGATTAAAACATACGAAACATACTTTTAAAGGCCAAGTGCAGCTGAAACAAGCGACAGTTAATTGGTTTCAATGATTTTTAAAATCATCTTTCTTGTAAAAATATTTTGTTGTTCAAGCTTCTTACATGTGAAGATTTGCTGCTTTTCCTTTAAAAGGTTTTAATAATGTTGAAGTTTGGACACAACAAGCATTGTGAAGGTGTCACTTTGGGCTCTGGGTCATTGTGACGGCCATTTCTCACTATTTTCACTCTTTTTAACAAACCAAACAATCAATCAATGGATCAATGGAGAAAAGAATCAGCAGATTCATTCAGAATGAAAAGAATCATTAGCTGCAGTCCAAAAATACAAAACAGTTTAAAATGATCCACCTCAACCAACTCCAACAGTAAAATCCTGCTTTTACATTGAATGATGAGGAAGAATCATCTAATGAGAGAACAGACAACAGGACAACAGACACAGGGGACACTTTACTGACACAGGACTTTACTTTGAATACTTTAACTACATTTTTCTGATTGTACCTTCATACTTTTACTAAAGAAACATTTTCAATGCAGTACTTTTGTTCATAACAGCAGTGGAGTTGTTTTCTAGTGTGGTATTAGTACTGAAGTAAAAGTATGTGAGTACTTAAGTAAAGGATGTGAGTCCTTCCTCCACCACTGATGATCTGTGGGTTAATATTAAATAATGACCTTTACATCATTATATGTGTTGTGTAGTGCAGCTGCATTGTGATTTGATGTCTCTCTCTCTCTCTCTCTCTCTCTCTCTCTCTCTCTCTCTCAGACTCAGGGATTAGGAACATCTCTAAAGATTTTGTTTTCAGAGCGACAGATTGAAGCTCTGTCCACGTCCAGCGTCCAGCGACCCAGTTTCCAGCTCAGCCGACAGGTAGATCGTGTCCCTGCTCAACGCCTTTGGAAGGTGGGAGAGTCTGTGGGCATCTTGTAGTGATTTAATTAAGAATAATTCAACTTAATCTGAACCTTAACACTGACCAAAGAGCTGAGCCAAAGATTACCTAAATACTTCAGGACATAACATGAAAACTGCTTTTTTATGTCCTCAGAATAACTGGTGTTAATGGCAGTGAGAACATATTGGACATTTCTGTTGCTGTTTTCTTTGTATAACACATGTGTACACCCCCCTCAGAGATAACTGTCTCTTCGTGAAATGTCCTGCATGATTTCCACCAGCATCAGAGAGCTGAAGAACTTCAGATCCCTGCTGGCAGAGGAGCGCTGACGATGTGGAGATGGACTCTTCTGCCTCCATTCTGCTGAAATGTCTCTTCTCAGATCAGCATCAGAGTTCAGCAGGAAGAAAGATCAGCTTTCATTCACATGAAGTCCTTTTTCATTTCATTAAGATGAAATGTGGAGTTTTGACAAGTCAGACTTCAGGTCATATTTGAACCTTCTTCCAGGTGCCTGTTATTCCTCATGTGGCTGAAAGTGTTTTGTTGAGTGAAACTGTAAATAAATCTCAGCATCTTCAAACATGTTTCTTTATATGAAAACCTGCTTTAATGAATGAAATAATTTCACATCACTTTCATGCATGAACTGTGAGACGTGACAGAACAGTGGCCAGCTTCTCAGTGTTTTTGTGATTACACTGACGTCCTGAGGAGGGCGCTGTTTGTAAAGCAAACTGATTTTTACTGATAAATGCAAAATGTGACGACTGTAGGAAGTTTTCATTTCATGTAAAGAAGAAACGTGCAGTGTGTTAAGATGAAGAAGTGTATGGGAATAAAATGAATATATTTTTATTTAGTAATTATCATTTGTTTTCAGTGCATTAATGGTGCCTTCAGGTACATCTCGAGAAATCAAACTTCCACATTTAGTTGTTTATTGGACATTTGTTGAACATTTTTCTTTAATCACAAATATACCAAAACTTTTTCTGCCTGTTGGTGATAAATTTTAAAAAACTGACAGATTTGTCACATTCATCTACATTAACAAAATCACTGGTTTTCACAAAAGTATACCGATGATCCTAATTTTATCATTTAGTAAAAGTATATAATGAAGAAATGAAAGGTAATTAGATACCTAAAACAAAATGTAAAATGCATATTAATTTGTTTTAGGACTGAAAACACAGAAAAACAAGAAATTGCACATCTATTAGAAACAAGATTAATTAGTTGGAAAGAGATTGTGAGATTTCTTTTTAAGACAAAAATTTACATGAAATAAATCTACATTTAAATATTCAATAATAATGATTTTTAACCTTATTTGGGGGATGATATAGTTATTCTTTCTATGTACAATTCAAACCAATCAAAACAAATTTATTTTACAGTCATGAATGTGAATTAGGTTGTAAAATAAATATTTGTTTAACTATCCACTATTATGAATTTTGAATGACATTATGTTTAGATGGAGGTTTGCTTTGTTTTACTAGTAAGACCATTAATCTTACAAACATACAATGAATCAGCTTCTTCTTTATCTCCTTTCACAGAGCGAGGTCACAAAAAGCTTTAGATTTAGTTTGTTAATAGTAAAGAAAAATCATAAAGACAAACAAACAAATGAAAAAAACACAATAAAAAATAAACCATTGGCACAAATCTGGAGAAAGTCATAAATTCATCTTCAGCCGCTTTTTAAAGGCGTCAGCAGAGACTGCAGAACGTCTGTCAATATGAAGGACGTTCCTCGTTGTTGGAGCCACCACTTCAAAGGCACGATCAATTATTAATGATAATGTTGATGCAATGAAACAAATGAGAAGGTGATACTCCAGTCCTCTGTCTGATGAGAGTTTGGACTGGTGCACGTTCACATTAACTACAAGGACTGGGATGCAAAATAAAGTATTTTAGAAAAAATGAAGTGATTTAGTTCATTTTTAGTTCATTTATTTGTGTGCTACAGCGCCACCTCTTGGTCATGTTAAAGTAAAATGTTTGCTGCTTTTCTTCAGCTGTAATGAGGGACAGTAGAGAGCACACTGTGACTTCTTCTCTTCAACAACTGTTTTCTTACTTTGCTGATTTGAGTAATTACATTTTTATTTCCTGTACAAAAGAGTAAAAACTGTACATGAATCATTTAAATTATACAATATTTTAAGTGTCATTTCTGTTGCGTTAAATCTCATTTTGAGTGTTGAAACCTCAATAAATGTCCAAGTGAAGTCACTCATGGTTTATACTGGAGGACTTCACACTGTGCAGCTGCTCCTCTCACACCTTTTTGTCATCTTCAGGCAGGTTTTCTTTCACATCCAGTTTGACATCAACCTCATCTGATGGAGGAGAAGTCAAAGAGAAAGAACAATAATGAAAACTTGAATGGAGAGAGAAAAATTAGCAGGCTAAATTATTGAATATTTTTCAAACTGATGTGAATTTACAGCTCTAACATAAAAGGAACTGAAGAAATATTTTGTTGTAAATGAGGATGTGTTCATTTTAAGATGAAATTTTTATGTACAATAGTTTAATAAAAGGAGGACACAGTTTCAATACTCACGTGTGAGAACTCTCTGACCTGCCATCGACCCTGTAGAGAGGAAGAAAATCCCAATAATTATGGATCCAGTTTAGCCAGCTTCAGAGTCTCGACACAAGCCAAATGATGAAATGCTTTGCATCGTATCACATCTTCACCACAAAGACTACAACTGACTGCAGACACAAACAACCTTTATTTCTCGAATGTAAAGTCACATATGTCTAATAAAAATGTTTAACTGACTGTAAAATGTTGATTTTCATTGTCAGCTTGCACTTTATTGTTTGTGGAAGATTGAAAGAATGCAGAGAAGAAAAGAAACAAAAGATTTATCAAAAGGAGAAACTGCACTAAATGGGTAAAATCACTGATGTGTTGTGATAGACTAGATTACTCCCAACAAAGGAACCTTGATTTGGCAGCAGAGGAACCTCTGTACATTTGGCTGTGAGGGTTCTCATCCTTGTTGCTGATCGAGAAACTCCTACTGGTTGGTTTGGAGTGCTCACACAGTGGAAGGTGAACTGGAGGGAAACCTCATGGGAGTAACACATTAAAGTCCCTGTGTTTTGTTAAATACTGCTGAAAAAGCACAAACAGAGTCGAACCCCCGACTGACCTCAGAGTCTGCAGTCTACAGTGTGGACTCTCCACAAGATCAGACAGCAGCTTCACTCCTGAATCCTGCAGCTTGTTTCACTCAGCTCCAGCTCTCTCAGATGGGAGGGGTTGGACTTCAGAGCTGAGGCCAGAGAAGCACAGCTGATCTCTGACAAACTGCAGTTCATCAATCTGAATAAAGAATAAATTATGTGACTTTAGAAAACAACTAGTTTGAATCATTCAGTGTTTAATAAAGCAGTTCCTGAAGAAGGTTTAGAAAGTATAACCTGTTTAGAAAATGTTGAAAAAACCCAAAGAAAAAACAGTGCTGCTTCAATGAAATCATTAATTCATTCATTCGTCGAAGACTTCACCTCTTAAATATAGCTTCATAACAATGTTGGAAAAAGCAAAAACTGAATATGTTTGTTATATATTTGAAATAGAGATTGAGTGACTCATTACATTTATTTTTTTCCCATATAATTAATCTAGAAACATGACATTTTGGTGAATGTAAGATAAAAAATCATTTGTTGAAGAGGTTAAGAGTGAATTATCCAGTGGAGGATTTTTCTTGTTATATTCAGGTTTTAAATGTGGAGCTCAACATTGCTCTGCCACAGTCAATGGACTAAACCACTGAAGAAGAAAATGGACTTTAGCATGAAGATACTCAGTGTGGATCAGTATAATATCAGCCTTATGTCTGCAGTTTAGTGTCACCACAACTTTCACATCATATTAATCTCAGCACAGAAGGAAAAATGGTGTCTGACCTCAGAGTCTGCAGTCTACAGTGTGGACTCTCCAGAAAACCACACAGCAGCTTCACTCCTGAATCCTGCAGCTTGTTTTCACTCAGCTCCAGCTCTCTCAGATGGGAGGGGTTGGACTTCAGAGCTGAGGCCAGAGAAGCACAGCTGATCTCTGACAAATTGCAGCTGTTCAATCTGAAGAAAGAATAAATGATGTAGATAAAAATCCATTTATAATCCAGACAGATGTGTTCAGGTTTTAAATGTGCAGCTCAACATTACTGTGTCCTGATCAATGAGCTTTTCCATAAATTGAGTAGAGAGACTTTGTCATTGTGTTATTGTGGATCATCATCATGTCAGCCTTCTACAGACATCATCCAAATGTCACCACAACATTCACACACCGATTCATGTCAAGCACAGATTAATAATAAGCTGCTGATCTCAGTCAAGTCTGGAATTAGAGGATCAATACTGTATTGATCCTTTAAAAACCTGCATTTGGAAATATACTTTGATGTGTGTGTGTGTGTGTTCTGAAGAATCAATATTAATGATCAGACATTATTTGTGAAAAAGCATATAAACTATAGAAATGAAAAGAAAACTGATTATTTCTACTTCAGGAAATGAACTTGATCAATTTAAAACAAATACTAGTTCAGAAGATTTTCTGTATACAGATGTGACCATTTACCAAAACTGAACATTGTTCTGGTTTTGCATCATGCCCTGTTGTTTTCTTGTGTTGTCTGCCTTGTGTTCTTGTGTTCTTGTGTTCCTGCTTGTCTCTCGTTCCTTGTGTCCTGTGTTGGTTGTTCCTGGTTTCCTGTCCTTGTATTTGTCAGCTCCAGTTCTGCTCACTTCCTGTTTTATTTTGTATTCCTTTCTCTCCTCACATGTCTGTCACTTTACTTCCTGTCCTTGTGTGTTTCTCTTCTTAGATTGTTCAGCTCCGCCCTGATTAGTTTCACCTGTCCCCTCTTAGTCTCCTCACCTGTTTCCACTTTCCTTTCCCCCACAGTTTATATACCGGTCCCCTTCCTTTGTTCTTTGTCTGATCATCAATGTCCTCTCCTGAACTTTGTCCCTTCCTTGTTCCTCTCCTGTGAATACTCGTCTTATTTCTGCCTGCTTTATCCATAAACAATAAAGACAGTTCACCAACATCTACTCTGCCTCTGTCTCGTCTGCAGACTAAATTTAGTTCAAGATGGATGTAAGTTATGTATACATAAATTAGGTTCAAGTGTTAATTAAACAAATAGTTACAACAGGGGCGGCACAGTGGTGTAGTAGTTAAGATGGATGTAGGTGGAGTTATGTTCTCCTTGTGCCTGCGTGGGTTCTTTCTGTACGCTTTCCAATCCCCACAATCCAGGTTAAGACAAATTAGGTTCAATGGTTCTTTACCCTGTCTGTTAGCCCCAATGTTAATGAAACAAATAAGACCCTGTGTGTCCTCTACGGGTTTAGAAAATGAATGAATGAATGAATGAAATGATCAGTAACAGAGAGTCAGTGAACTGACCTCAGAGTCTGCAGTCTACAGTGTGGACTCTCCAGAAAACCACACAGCAGCTTCACTCCTGAATCCTGCAGCTTGTTGTTACTCAGCTCCAGCTCTCTCAGATGGGAGGGGTTGGACTTCAGAGCTGAGGCCAGAGAAGCACAGCTGATCTCTGACAAACTGCAGCCAACTTCAATCTGAATAAAGAATAAATGATGTGACTTTAGAAAACAATGTTCCTGTTTGAAATCATTCAGTGTTTAATAATCTGTTCAGAGCTGAAGAAGGTTTAGAAAGTAGAAGTTTAGAAAATGGAAACTCCAAACACCTGAACCCAACAGGATGCAGCTTCAAAACTGTCAAATACAGAAAGTGAAAAAGAGCTCTCATTAATATTAATGACAACGTGCTGCTACTTCAATAAAGACGAAGTGACTTCACCTCTTAAACTCTGCCAGCTCCACCAGTGGCTCCATCTATACTAACTCATGTTGTGCAGACAAACACAAAGAAAAACTCACAGAAACTGACTGAAGTTTGGACTCAAGATCCCAAAGTTTCCAAAGAAACCAAATATGTCAGGATGAATTTTGGAGAAATGTGAACAAAAGACATCTACAATATTTATTTTAGGAACAGAGGAGACATAAAATCAAAGCATCTTCAGTTTAAACTACTCAGTCAGTGTAAGCATCAAATAGCTTCATAACAATGTTGGAAAAAGCAAAAACTGAATATGTTTGTTATATATTTGAAATAGAGATTGAGTGACTCTATTTTTTTCCCCATATAATTCAATCTAGAAACATGACAGTGAATGTAAGATAAAAAATCAGGTGTTGAAGAGGTTCAGAGTGAATTATCCAGTGGAGGATTTTTCTTGTTATATTCAGGTTTTAAATGTGGAGCTCAACATTGCTCTGCCACAGTCAATGGACTAAACCACTGAAGAAGAAAATGGACTTTAGCATGAAGATACTCAGTGTGGATCAGTATAATATCAGCCAGCCTTATGTCTGCAGTTTAGTGTCAGCACAACTTTCACATCATATTAATCTCAGCACAGAAGGAAAAAATGGTGTCTGACCTCAGAGTCTGCAGTCTACAGTGTGGACTCTCCAGAAAACCACACAGCAGCTTCACTCCTGAATCCTGCAGGCTTGTTGTTACTCAGCTCCAGCTCTCTCAGATGGGAGGGGTTGGACTTCAGAGCTGAGGCCAGAGAAGCACAGCTGATCTCTGACAAACTGCAGTCACTCAATCTGAATAAAGAATAAATGATGTGACTTTAGAAAACAATGTTCCTGTTTGAAATCATTCAGTGTTTAATAATCCGTTCAGAGCTGAAGAAGGCTTAGAAAGTAGAAGTTTAGAAAATGGAAATCTCCAAACACCTTGAACCCAACAGGATGCAGCTTCAAAACTGTCAAATACAGAAAGTGAAAAAGAGCTCTCATTAATATTAATGACAACGTGCTGCTACTTCAATAAAGACGAAGTGACTTCACCTCTTAAACTCTGCCAGCTCCACCAGTGGCTCCATCTATACTAACTCATGTTGTGCAGACAAACACAAAGAAAAACTCACAGAAACTGACTGAAGTTTGGACTCAAGATCCCAAAGTTTCCAAAGAAACCAAATATGTCAGGATGAATTTTGGAGAAATGTGAACAAAAGACATCTACAATTTATTTTAGGAACAGAGGAGCCATAAAATCAAAGCATCTTCAGGTTTAAACTACTCAGTCAGTGTAAGCATCAATAGCTTCATAACAATGTTGGAATAAAGCAATATATGAATTGTGATTGTCTGATAGTTAAAATAGAGATTATGTATGTATTCATTACATTTGTGTATTTTTCCCATGATAATTTATCTAGAAACATGATATGTTGGTGAATATCAGATGAAAATCAGGTGTTGAAGAGGTTCAGAGTGAATTATCCAGTGGAGGATTTTTCTTGTTATATTCAGGTTTTAAATCTTGAGCTCAACATTGCTCTGCCACAGTCAATGGACTAAACCACTGAAGAAGAAAATGGACTTTAGCATGAAGATACTCAGTGTGGATCAGTATAATATCAGCCTTATGTCTGCAGTTTAGTGTCAGCACAACTTTCACATCATATTAATCTCAGCACAGAAGGAAAAATGGTGTCTGACCTCAGAGTCTGCAGTCTACAGTGTGGACTCTCCAGAAAACCACACAGCAGCTTCACTCCTGAATCCTGCAGCTTGTTGTTACTCAGCTCCAGCTCTCTCAGATGGGAGGGGTTGGACTTCAGAGCTGAGGCCAGAGAAGCACAGCTGATCTCTGACAAACTGCAGCCTTCCTCAATCTGAATAAAGAATAAATGATGAAGATAAAAATCCATTTATAATCCAGTCAGATGTGTTCAGGTTTTAAATGTGCAGCTTCAACATTACTGTGTCCTGATCAAGTGAGCTTTTCCATAAATTGAGTAGAGAGACTTTGTCATTGTGTTATTGTGGATCATCATCATGTCAGCCTTCTACAGACATCATCCAAATGTCACCACAACATTCACACACTGATTCATGTCAAGCACAGATTAATAACAAGCTGCTGATCTCAGTCAAGTCTGGAATTAGAGGACAAATATCAAATCACAACATGTTGGACTAAAAATTATTCATTATGTCATTTACTACATGAACCTCTTCTGACTTTTTAGTACCTTAGCAGGTAAATGTCATTAATATTAGAGGTCCACATTAGTTCAAATGCGTTTTAAACAAACAGCCACATGTCATATGTACTTGAAAAGAGATTTTGGTGGTAGTAGTCACGTCTGTCCTTACTGAGTGTGAAGTGCTCCCTTCCTAACACAACTACACTGTAAGAAATGACTTTATAAGCTCAGCTGAAACTGAGATGAAGCTTCAGCAGTTTGTGTTAGCTAAATCAAGTGGGTGTCTAGCAAAAAGTCACAGACTTTTTAAGAACAAATTCTCTCATTAAGTTGCTATTCCTTTCACTGCAGCTCAACAAGGAGACAATGTCAAACACTAAATACTTACTTGATTTCTTTACCTTATGACATAATTACAACAGAGTCTGTTTTCTTTTCCAGCTTATTTTTTCAAATTCCTCAAACAGACCTTGAATCCTGCTTTGTTGTGACGTGTTAGACTGCTGTTTATTACTCTTAGCTCTGGTTTAATACACACCACAGCAGCTGTGTGGGTTGACTCTGTACCAGCCACATCAGCTTCTGATACCATGAAGATCATCACAGCTCCTTACTTCACCTTTTCTGACCGTTGCATTCATGTATTATTTTTCTTATTTGTTTTACTCTCTGTTTAAACAGAAGCTCAAACTCTTTATCTCCTATCATCAGATCACAGTGTGAGTCTGTGGAAGCTGAAAAATTGTCCTGTCAAACACTTTAGTTCTCTACTTTTTGTTACTTTACGAGTTGTTCAGCCATTTGGAAAGACAGAAAATTTCTTCAAATCTGTGCTCAGACAATTCCTGAAATTTTATTAACCAAAAATTTGAAACATCAGGCAAAGATTTAAATTGAATAAAAAAATAAATACATAAGGTACAGTCAGTGAACTGACCTCAGAGTCTCCAGTTCTACAGTTTGGACTCTCCAGTCCAGCAGACAGCAGCTTGACTCCTGAATCCTGCAGCTTGTTCTTACTCAGCTCCAGCTCTCTCAGATGGGAGGGGTTGGACTTCAGAGCTGAGGCCAGAGACTTCACAGTGAGTCTCTGACGAGTCCAACAGCCAGAAAGTCTGTCATAATAGTTAAATAACAAAATATGTTATCATGAAAGACAAAACTTTGTATTTACTTCATGCATTTGATGTCAAAACAGGTTTAACATTCCTTTGCTTTTCACATCAGTGGTTCATCTAATCTAATGTCACTGTGTTCAAAATTAAAGAAATAAGTTTCATCACTCACTCAAGTTTCATCACAAACTTGTAACTTGTAAAGCCTGAAGCATGAAATAATTGCCAGAATTTTTTTTTAACTTAATCAATTTTTTTTTTGTATAATCTTTAAACAGGTTTTTGGATGTGTTTATTGTCTGATGATGTAAGGTCTCAAAATGATGCACAAATATGATTTGAGTTAAAGGGTTACTCTTTATTTTGTTTTAATCTGAAGATCTTCAGATGAAAAGAGAGAAAACATTTTGTGCTTAATGATGTCCACAGTCTGTCAGTGTGATCTGATCACAACGTCTGTCTCCAAAATGCAAAATGTTAGAAAGAGACCATCTTGATTTGAAAACCATTTTTACAAGTCAGTGAACAATTTCACTCGGGATCTCTCTTTGCTCGCTAGCTGCTGCTGTCTGGTTAATACATATTAGTGAGAAAATAGGTATGATTAAATGTATCAATATAATTAAATATTTTGATGTTTATGAAAGATTACAACATAAAGTTTTGTCTAAAAAACTAATTAAGCACACAAACACATAACAAACCAATTTTATTTTTTTTTTGGTTTCATTATTTTCAACATAATATCATTCAGAGATCAGAGATGTTATCAGTGTTTCAGCATTACACCACATCCTTGACCTTTTTTGTGTTGAGGATCTCTTAAAAAGTCTAAGAAGTTCTTTTATATTTATCAGACCTCTTATTGGTGGAAACTGCATTTCCTGCTGCTACTCTTCTTTACATCAACAAGAGAGAGAAACACCTGCAGGTTTCTCTCTGTGAGTATGTAACACAACTTCCCTCTTTAAAATAAAAACTGAATTCATGAGCTTGGTTCAGCACATTCAGGGGTTTTGCAGCAACTGTCTTTGTCTGAGCAGGACTTTACACTGGCTAATGTTATTTATTAGCACATCTATCTAAAGTTTGCTGGTATTAACTTATTGTGATAGCATTCAACATCATCCCATAACTGCCACAGCCAAAGTTATATCCATCCATCCATCATCTATACCACTTATCCTCACACTGGCTCGCATGGGTGCTGGAGCCTGTCCTAGCTGGCATTGGGACGAGAAGCAGGGTACACCCAGACCTTGTCACCAGTCAATCACAAGGCTGACATATAGAGACAGACATCCACTCATATTCAGACCAACGTAGCAATTTTAGAGTCACTAATTAACCAAACCTGCATGTCTTTGGATTGTGGGAGGAAGCCAGATTACCTGAAGAAACCCACACAGGCACAGAGAGAACATGCAGACTCCTCACAGAAGGGCCCCAGCCAGCCGGTGGGTTCGAACTAAGAAGCCTCTTGCTGTGAATCTGACGGTGCTCGCCACTGCACCTACCCCAAAAGTTATATACTCGATTTAAAGACTACTGTGAGTACTACTACTACTTCTACCTGAACATACCTCAATTTACTTCTGGAAATTGTATATATGGTCATATTTTTGTTCATTTATTCTGTACACTTGACATTTATTTCATGGCTGTTTGTCCTAGGAGAGGGAGGCCCTCCTCAGTTTGTATTCATCTAAATCAAGGGTCTAAAGACAGAGGATGTTCGTATGCTGACAGTAAAGACACCTCGCAGAACCTTCCTCAGGTAATAATAACTGATAATTGTAAGATACTGCTATATGTTGTAATTAAAACTGTTGTGATAA
>CM041531.1:3062745-3087795 GCA_023238725.1 Scortum barcoo | reverse complement strand
AGGGAGCCAATGCAGAGAAGCCAATACTGGAGTAATATGGTCTCTTTTCCTGGTTTTAGTCAGCACCCGAGCAGCGGCATTCTGGACCAGCTGTAGAGTCTTTAACGACTTGTTTGGGCAGCCTGATAAAAGTGAATTACAATAATCCAGCCTGGAAGAGACAAATGCATGGACTAATTTTTCAGCATCGCTTTGGGACAAAAAGTGCCGAATTTTTGCGATGTTGCGCAGGTGGTAAAAAGCAGACCTTGAAATATGCTTAATATGGATGTCAAAGGACATATCCTGATCAAATAAAACCCGAGGTTCCTTACAGTGGTGCCGGAGGCCCAGTTAATGCCATCCAACAAGGCTATCATAGGAGAAAGCGTGTTCCTCAGGTGTTTCGGACCTAATAGGATCACTTCAGTTTTATCTGAGTTCAACAACAGGAAATTTCTGGTCATCCAAGCCTTTATATCTTTAAGGCAGGCATGGAGTTTCAGGAGCTGATCAGTTTTGTGTGGCTCCACTGATAAATATAATTGGGTGTCATCAGCATAACAATGGAAATCTATGGAGTGCCTCCTGATGATATTGCCAAGGGGCAGCATATACAAAATAAACAGAATTGGACCAAGCACTGAACCTTGTGGAACTCCATGACAGACTTTAGTATGCACAGAGGATTCATTATTAATATGGACAAACTGAGACCGATCTGATAAGTATGATCTGAACCAGTTTAATGCAGACCCTTTAATACCAAGCAGTTTTTCCATTCTCAGCAACAGGATGTGATGGTCAACTGTATCAAAGGCAGCACTGAGGTCTAACAGGACAAGTACAGACAGAAGCCCTCTATCTGATGCTGTCAACAGGTCATTAGTGACTTTCACAAGTGCTGTTTCTGTGCTATGGTGAGCTCTAAATCCTGACTGAAAAACTTCAAAAAGACTATTACTGTGGAGATAATTACATAACTGGCTGGCAACGGCTTTCTCTAGAATCTTAGATATTGGATATTGGTCTATAATTGGCTAACACATCTGCATCAAGTGTAGGTTTTTTGATCAATGGTTTAATTACAGCTACTTTAAAAGACTTGGGTACAAAGCCTGACACCAGAGACAGATTAATAATATGCAGCAGTGATGTGCCAATAAATGGGAAAACTTCTCTTAAGCAGCGTAGTTGGGATGGGGTCTAGAGACAAGTTGTTGCTTTTCGATAATGAAACTAACGAGGATAATTCGGGAAGGCCAATTGGAATAAAACTGTCTAAGCAATTGTCAGGTTTTAATGTATCTGCTCCTAAATTTCCTGAGTCTGAAGGATCGGAGTCTAACGAGGGCAGATCCTGACAAATTTTGTCCCTAATATTCAGAATCTTGTCATTAAAGAAGCTCATGAAATCATTACTACTTAAACTTAAGGGAATGCAGGGTTCAATAGAGCTATGGCTCTGTGTCAGCCTGGCTACAGTGCTGAAAAGAAACCTAGGGCAGTTCTTATTTTTCCTCTATTAATTCTGAATAGTAGGCTGCTCTGGCATTACACAGGGCTTTCCTATACGTTTTGAGACTCTCTTTCCAGGCTAGGCGAGAGTCCTCCTCTTTGGTGGAGCGCCATGACGAGGCAGAGCGCTTCTGTGTGGTTGATGGTAATATTCAATCATATCTATTATATAATCAATAATATTGAGTCCAGCATGACTCAATGAACTCAATGACTGAATGAACAAACAACAACAAACAAACTTTTATGTATAACTTGGATGTATTTGTATTCTCTCTCTCTCTCTCTCTCTCTCAGGTCAGTGTGTAGAGAAGAGGGCTTTCTACCAGCTCATCTCTGGCCTCCATGCCAGCATCAACATACACCTGAGCGCCAGATACCTGTTAGATGGTGAGACACAGCAACACTTGCAGGAACCCTCTGCGACTCATTCAGCCGTTTATTCACCTCCATTTTCTTTGTCTCTTGTTTGTCAAAGATCTGTAGCTTCATATTTGGCACACAGATATGAGAGTGGAGTGAATCGAAGAAGCGTATTTCCTAAAACTGTCAAATTCTAACTCTTCCCATCTCAACAGTGTCTTTCCTCAGCTTTGTTCTTCAGTAACTCCTCACCATCCCTCTCTCGGTTCACCCCTTCTTTTCCTCAGACAGCTGGTTTCAGAAGAAGTGGGGTCACAACGTGTCAGAGTTCAGACAGCGTTTTGACGCCGAGCTGACGGCCGGCGAGGGGCCCAAGAGGCTCCACAACCTCTACTTCCTTTACCTTGATAGAGCTGCGAAGCGCTGGCCAAAGCGCTGCCGTTCTTCCAGCAGCCGTCCTTCCAGCTGTACACCGGCAGACCAGAGGAGGACCAGAAACACAAAGAGCTGCTGCTGCACATCCTGCAGCTGGCCCGGTCAGTCTGAGCCCTGATACCGACACCACAACGGGCTGTTATTGGGCTCTCAGGAGCTCGAGACTTGATATGCTCCCTTTTTACTTTCATTTCAATTCATTTTAGTGTTGAGCTGCAACGATTGATCGATTAATTGATTAATTTTTAAATATTAAGTGAATCACCAACTTGTTCTGATCATCAATGAATCGTTTCAAGTCTGTTTTTTAGAAAAAGTGTCCAAATTCTCTGATTTCAGTTTCTCATTGTGAATATTTTCTGTGGTTTCTTTAGTCCTCTCTGTGACAGTAAACTGAATATCTTTTGGTTGTGGACAAAACAAAACATTGAGGATCGGAAACTGTGATTTGTGGACATTTGTGGACAAAACGGAAACATGTGATTAATATTTTTCACCATTTTAGGACATTTTATGGACAAAACAACTAATCAATTAATCAATAAAATGATCTATACAGTATAATACAGTGTTCTCCATCCACTATTCATTCTGCTCTATAATGTTATTTTAAAGTAAATGTTGAACTGTCAGTTATGTACAGTGTTGTATAAATAAACAGAGCTGTATATGTACTATATACAGTAATCCCTCACTTCGCGCTTCGCTTTACTTTCGCAGCTTTACTTTATTATTTGTGCGTAGTATATAAACAGTGTGTTTACATACATAATTTCAACAAATCTTACCGAATATCTAAGAGAACATATAAAGGGTTATACTACTGTATAACTGTGTGGGAAATGGGAAATATTTATAAGAGTGTGGGAGGGTTTAGGGTGTAACTTAAAATACTGCTCAAAAAAATAAAGGGAACACTTAAACAACACAATGTAACTCCAAGTCAATCACACTTCTGTGAAATCAAACTGTCCACTTAGGAAGCAACACTGATTGACAATCAATTTCACATGCTGTTGTGCATGCTGTTGTGCAATGGAATACTGTGATCAACAGGTGGAAATTATGACATTTTATGGCAATATAAAATAGCAAGACACCCCCAATAAAAGGAGTGGTTCTGATACAGGTGGTGACCACAGTGTTCTCCATCCACTGATGATGCTTTCTGGTCACTTTTGAATGCTATGCTATTCATTCAGTGCTGGTATGAGTCTACAACCCGGAGTCACAAGTGGCTCAGGTATAATGTTCATTGCAGCTTAAAGTACAGCAAGAGCTTGGCTGTGTCTGATCAGCGTAGTGTCCAGAGCATGTACCAGGAGACAGTTAGTACATCTCAGACATCAGGTAGTACATGTACCAGGAGACAGGAGGGCAACAGGAACCCAGCACAGACTGCTACCTCCACCTTTGTGCAAGGAGGAACAGGAGGAGCACTGCCAGAGCCCTGCAAAATGACCTCCAGCAGGCCACAAATGTGTTGAAACAGACATGAGTTTGGTATGATGTGTTGAGACTCCACAGGTGGGGGTTGTGTACAGCCCAACACCGTGCAGGACGTTTGGCATTTGCCAGAGCCCAACACCAAGATTGGCATTTCGCCACTGGACTGGCGCCCTATGCTCTTAACAGATGAACCCTGTGCTCTTCACAGTAATCACACTCATGTGACACGTGAGACGTGACTGAGATATGGAGACGCCGTGGAGAACGTTCATTCTGCTGCCTGCAACACTTCCAGCATGACCGGTTTGGCAGCTGGGTCAGTACTTTATTAGCCCTCCTTTGTGCATGTGGTCGCCAGAGTATATAAGGTACAGTGATCCTCAGACTTGTGAGACCTGGATTTACATACATAATGGGTTAATCCCTAATGCAGACAAGATCATGTGTCTCGGACGTTGCACCACAGAGTTCCTGTTCCAGGAGTAGGCGGATGCTTTAGTCCAGGTCTGGGAGGAGATCCCTCAGGAGACCAATCTGCCACCTCATCAGGAGCATGCCCAGGCGTTACAGGGACTGGTTACGGTCATACAGGCACGTGGAGGCACACACACTACTGAGCCTCATTTTCAGGAGACCACTTGTTTTAAGGACATTACATCAGGAGTTGGATGCCCACGTTGTAGGTGTGTTTTTCATTTTAGGCATTTTGGCCACACACTACTGAGCTCCAAATCCAGAACTTGTTTTAAGGACAGTTAATCAAATTTGATTTCCATTGAGTGTGTTTTTCCACTTTAATTTTGACTTGTCAGTTAATAAATTTGATTCCAAATCCTATGTAAAGAACAAAGTATTTATTGATAAGAATATTGCACATCATTATTAAAAAACAAAGGAATATTTCTAGCATGTCATTATTTATTTAGTGTTCCCTTTATTTTTTTGAGCAGTGTATATAAAAATAACCATATTAACATGTGGTTTCTACTTTCGCAGATTTTCACCTTTCTGGAACGCAAAACCCCCGTGATAGAGGAGGGATCACTGTATAGAATAAATATTTATATTTCTTTTCTTTTTCCTTTTTACATATTTTTCACTTTTAGCAAATATAGAAGACAAACCAAAAAAATCTTCTTATTAGCTTTGCAATGAAATTAGATTAGCTCTGTTTAATATATTTAGATATATTTTTAATTATGTTTTGTTTTAATAGTTAATCATTTTTAATACAATTTTCCTGTAAAATAATTGATTCATATTCATTTTTTTCATTGGTATTTGTTGGAGTGACATCTATAGATTATGCCCAGTGACATTAAAATGGTGCAGCTTTTTTGTGACTTTTCTCTCTTTCAGATCTTTCCCGCTGCATTTCGATGAGACGTCTCTGTTTGCCGGGGATGAAAACGAAGCAGCCAAACTGAAGGTCGGCAACCATTTCAGACTCCTTTGAAGCTGTAAACTGTAGAAATAAAGTCACACACTGATCGAGGACTTCTTATTCAAAAGGACTTCTACTGAATTTATCAAGCAAAGATAATTCTCACATTTTGTGATGACGTTGACAAGACTGACTGCAGAAGCTCATATGACTGAAAATGAGACTCCTCTTGTACAAACAAACAAACTGACAGGTTGTGAGGCATCTCAAACATGAGAGAAATCAGGACATCAGACTGACCTTCTCTCAACATCTCCAGGATCATGGACTGTGTTCTCTGCATTGGCTCCCTGTAAAATTTAGAGTGGATTTTAACTCCTCACATATAAGGCTCTACATGGCACCATCATATCTAAATGGATAACCTCATATCTTATCAACCTTATCAAGACTAAGCGCTGCCTCCCAATCAAACGCAGGCTTACTTGTAGTTCCCAGTTCCAAGGTTTCCAGAAGTAGTCTAGGGGGCAGAGCCTTCAGCTATCAGGCCCCTGTTCTGGAACCAGCTGAACCAGCTCCCAGTCTGGGTCCGAGAGGCAGACACAGTGTCAGTGTTTAAGAATAGACTTAAAATCTTCCTTTTTGATAAAGCTTATAGTTAGGGTGGGCACAGGGCTCGCCCTTAGTTATGCTGCTATAGGTTTAGACTAGGTTTAGAGGGGCTGCACCGGGCATCTCGGGCCCTCTTCCTCTTTCTCTGCTTCCTCTTTCTCTGCTTCCTCTTCTGCTTCTCTACTCATTATGGTAGTAGTGCAAACTGGAGTCACTTTGAAACTGGTTAAAGTGGCTAAACTGGTTAAAGTAGTTAAAGTTAGCCGTTAAAGTGTCAAAGCGGTTAACGTGATACTCTGATGTCCTGTAAAGTGCATGTTGCCGGAGCCCCGGTCCTCTTTGTTCTCTCCAGTCTTGCAGGTTCCTCACTGATTCTGGTTGTGGTCCATCTGTCTGAGACAGGTTCACTGGTTCTCTTGTATTCTGTTTGTGGTCCATCTGTCTGAACTGTGTCAGGGACATGATCTGTGTCTGTGTGGAGAGAAGGTGGAGAGAAGGTGAGGACATCTCAGAGCTCCATATGACTCACAGGACATCTATCTTCACACACCTGGACTAGACTCATTTCCATTACCTGTGATACCTTCACACAGACTAAACCAATGAACAGCTTATAGCTGCTTATTAGACTCATTCCAACTTATTCACTCAATTCCATAATATGATTGATGATGTTCTCTGTATATGTGGCATCTATCACGCATCTGTCCGTCCCAGGGAGAGGGACTGGCTCATCTGTGGCTCTTCCTCAGGTTTCTTCTTTTTCCCATAAAGGGTTTTTTGAAGTTTTTCCTGACCTGGTTCGGTTTGAGGGTCTAAGGACAGAGGGTCACAACTGTCACAACAGATTGTAACAGATTGTAAAGCCCTCCGAGGCAAACAATGTTTGTGATTTTGGGCTCTAAATAAATAAATTTGAATTTTGAATTTGTGTGGGCTGCTTCAAGTGTCAACTGTGGGGGAAACTGCAGGCCAGAACTTCTTTATTACAACAGTCATATAAATGATGTTCAGGATGGGAAATAGTAGGATCTGCAGTGGTGGACTGTAACATGACTCAAATACTGTACTCAACTTTAAATCTGAGGTACTTGGACTTTACTTGGGTGTTTTCTTTTCATGCACACTTTCTGCTTCTACTCCACCACATCTCAGAGGGAAATATTGAACTTTTTACTGCACTACATTTATCTGACAGCTTTAGTTACTTTACAGGTTAAAACACACAAAGAGTTTATAAAATCTGATATTTTATAATAAATTAAATTAACTAACCATGTTATAAAAGTACAGCTGAAACAATCAGTCGATTCATCAGTTAGATTTGAACTATTTTGATAATCATTATTTTTCATGTTAAAACATTTCAGCTTCTCAGATGTTTCAGATTTTCTGCTTTTCCTTTGAATGATTTGAATAATTGTAATGTGTTTTAATAATGTTGAAGTTTGGACACAACAAGCATTGTGAAGGTGTCACTTTGGGCTCTGGGTCATTGTGACGGCATTTCTCACTATTTTCACTCTTTTTAACAAAGCAAAACAATCAATCAATGGATCAATGGAGAAAAGAATCAGCAGATTGATCCAGAATGAAAAGAATCATTAGCTGCAGTCCCAAAATACAAACTACAGTTTGAAAATGATCCACCTCAACCAACTCCAACAGTAAAATCCTGCTTTTACATGAATGATGAGGAAGAATCATCTAATGAGAGAACAGACAACAGGACAACAGAAACAGACACAGGGGACACTTTACTGACACAGGACTTTACTTTGAATACTTTAACTACATTTTAGTAATTATACTGAAGGAATGGGAGTATATTGTGGTAGTAGTACTTTTAGTCGTGCTTTTAAAGCATCTGAATACTTCTTCCATCAGTGGCTGTACTACTCTATAACTGAAAACAAAGTGCAATTATAATTATATCTTTTCACTGTGATTTCTTTGCTTGAATTTTGTAAAACTTTATTTTTATCTAGAGGAGACATAAAGGAGGAACCGGCTCTAATGAAAGACATCACTAAGTTGCATTATGGTTTCCCTTTTTCAAGCGATGATCAGTGAAAGTCGTGCAGAATATTTTATAGTTTCATGCAGTTTGTGAAAAAGCAGAAATCTCATCAGTTCAAGCAAAGGTTGAAGAGATCTGGAGCTCGTGAAGATTATGTTCAGAGATCATTTGTGTGTGAAAATAGTCTGCTTTAGAAGAAACAAGTTTGTTAATGTTTAGATTTGTAGTTGCAGAATGAATTTAAGATAAAATAAGTTAGAGATGCACACATTTAATGTAAATTATTACTTGTAACTTTAATTTACAACAGTAAAATGTTGGTGAATCTGTACTCAGATGCTCACAAAATTCTTATTTCTCTCTTCAGTGAAAAATATTTTCTTAAACCCTTCATGCAGAGGTATTTTCTTCCTCTTTTTGAGTTTTTTTACAGGTTTATAAAGGGATGGATATTCAACAACAGGCTTTGGATTTATCAGATTGTATAATTTCACAAACTCAAAACCTTTGAATCTTCTCTAATGTAGGAGCCAAATTCAAAGGTTTGTTCGTTTTGAATAAAAAATATACATATATATTTTTGCTCCATTAAATAAAAATAGATATTTCCCCCCAGGTTTACTTACTTTCAGTTAATAGGATGATTGGTGACATTTTGCTTACTGGTCTGTACGCCCTCCTTTTTTTTTCTCTTCTCCCGCACCTTTATCCAGGTGAGTAATTTAGATCTCGGGTTGGCTCAGGTAGGGCGGCACTATACAGTCTTTGGACCGCATTTTTTGGATCAAAAATATTATTTATCTCCGTTTTTGTTTCCTTTTTTGCGTAGCTGTTGTAACATATTCCTTTCATTCATTCAAAGGAAATAAATCTGTGTGTTTCTTTGTTTCTTGCCGGAAGATGATCTGGGATAACTGCCTTCACATGTTGTCACAGACTCCGCTGGATGGATGCGGACAGACAGCAGGTGTGGAGATCGCCTATGGAGCCGCGGAGCGGAGGGATGTGATCCGGATCTTTCTTTGTTGCTTGATCGCCGTGGCTGGGCTGCTGGACGGGCAGCGAAGTGGATCTGGCGGACGGTAAAGGCCCAGGAGGCTTTATTGTTTGAGTTTGACTCGGTCGAGGTGAAGCGGAAGGAGTGAACGGGGATGACGTCACGAGCTGCCTGCAAAGCTTTTGATGTGTTCAAACCTGCTGCATCCACAGCCTGTCCTGTTTTTCTGTTCACTCTTTGCAACGTTGCTGAATTTCATCATGATCTGAGACCTGCTGATTCTGGTTCTGATTATCTGCCCACATAATGGAGGAAAGTGTTTTTTCTAAGGACCTTTTGCAGAAACTAAAGGGATCAAGAAGTGCTAAATTGGGTGCACTTACTAAGAAAAGAAATGAAATTGCACAACCTACGGGAAAATTATGGAAACTTGGAATTGGTTCAAGCAAAAATGGCCAATGATTTCTTAAAGTTGTGTGCTGAGTTAAATGAACTCAATGAAGATGTGAAAGCAATGCTAAATAAAATATCTGAAGTGGAAGAGGAGCAGGGCCAAACAGAGTGGTATGAACCTAAAGCAGCATCACTGGAGGAATTTGAAGCCAGGCCAGGACTGAAAGCAAAAAAGGAGCAACTGGAAATGCTAACTGAAATACAGGCCACTAGTGGTAAACTGGAGGTTTTCAGAGTTTCCACAGCCTGTCCTGTTTGTAACTCCCGTTCAGTCAATTACGACGCAGGTTGTTCAGATCACAGGCATTTATTCTCGAGCGAGGTCGAGGCAATGTCGTAAGAACTGGATAAATACAAACACAAATTAGCGACATGTAACACAGTGTAAGCCACAAACATAATATAAACAATAGAAAACATAAACATACCTCACTGGCCTTCTTAACCAAACGGAGTTAAAAAAAAAACGTAATTCTTCTTCTTACTTCTGCTTGTTACTCTGTCCCGACCGGTGCTCTAACTTAGGCATGGTAAAAAATAGCGTGTGTTAAAAACAAAAAAAACCTGACACTGACACATCACTGTGCCCGGCGAACATTGGTTCCGCTTTTTAAATAATATATAGTTTCCCTTTTTTAACATTTTTATGCTTTTATTATATCAATATGAAATAACAAAAATTTTTCCTTATTTAAAACCTAAATTATTCATGTTTTTAATTCCAAAATAAATGAATTATTAATTTAAATTAACTTAAATGTATTACTGACTGTGATGTCAAGCTACACTCCCACCAAATCACTGGTGATTTCTCTAATGAACTTAAAATAAGGATTCAAATAATCAGCTAATATTTATGATGTTTGGTGTGAGGAAAGACAATGACAAAACAGGGCTGCATTACTCAGCTTCAAGCAGGATAACTGTCTTGTGGATTGGTCTAACGAGGTAGACTGGCTTGTTCTGTCACTTTCCTTGATCATCTAGAGCTGAGTCACTGATGAGCAATTGAAGCTTCCTCACACATCCATCTTCACCAGGATACACTTCAGTGACCTTGGCGAGTTTCCACTCTTCGTGGTGCAAGGTCATCTTGTACAATCACTACATCGTTGACCTTTGCATTGCGATGCGTCTTGTGCCATTTTTGTCTCTGTTGCAGGTTTAACAGGTACTCTTTTCTCCATCTTGACCAAAACTCATTGGCCAAATGTTGCACTCTTCGCCATCTTTTGCGAAGATACAGGTCCTCTTTCACAAACTCTCCTGGTGGTGACAAGATGACTTCATCATCAAGATGTGATTGGGCGTGAGAGGCTGTAGTCCAGTTGGATCATTGAGTAAATGCGCTGTTAAAGGTCTGCTATTTATGATTGCCATGACTTCATACAGGTAAGTTCTCAAAGATGAACTGTCGAGTCTTTGAGATGACTGATCCAAAATGGATGTCAACACACTTCTTATTGTTCTGATTTGCCTTTCCCAGGCTCCCCCCATATGACTGGCGGATGGAGGGTTCATGACAAACTCACAGCCTAGTTGCTTTAGGCGCTCTTGGTTCATCTCCTTAACAGCTTCCAGGAACTCTCTCCTTGCACCAAGAAAATTGGTTCCTTGGTCCGATCGAAGTTGTCGCACATTTCCACGTATAGCGATGAAGGTCCGGAGTGCATTAATAAAGGAGTCAGTTGTCATGTCATCAAGTAGTTCAATGTGCACAGCACGAGAGGACATACAAGTGAACAGCAAACCATAGCGCTTCAACTCCCTCCTTCCCTCCTTGACATAGAATGGTCCAAAACAGTCCATCCCACAATAAGTAAAAGGAGGTGCTGTTTCCATGCGCTCACGAGGTAAATCTGCCATCTTCTGTTCCTCTGTACAGCGTCTGAACTTTCTACACTTGACACACTTATAAATGTGAGATGACACAGCATGAGTACATCCAATTATCCAGATGCCGTTTAATCGCAGTGCATTCATTGTTATGCCACGTCCTTGATGGTGCACTTGTTGGTGATAGTGCTTGACCAGTAAAGCTGATATGTGGCTAGCCTTAGGCAAGACTGCTGGATGCTTGACATGAGGATGTAAAGCAGAATGCTGAAGTCGACCTCCCACCCTGAGGATGCCCCGTTCATCCAAGAAAGGATTCAGTCGATGCAGCTTGCTGGTCTTATCCTTACCAATGATCTCCTTCTTGCATTGAAGATTCTGAATTTCCTCTGAGAAGGTTGCCCGATGGACAATGCCGATGATGGTAAGTTCTGCCTCCCTTCTCTCTTCAAGACTTGTAGCTTCATTGGTTCTGGATACCAAACCTTTAACCTCTCTGACCCACCGCACAAGCCTGGCAATGGCTTGGACTAACCTTGTCCAACTGGAAAACTTAAGGAAACGATCAAGCAGAGAATCTTCTGTTGTTAAGGTCTTGTAAACAAAAGCCTTACGTACTTCTGGATCTTCGACTGCAATGTCTCCCACCTTAATATCTCCACTGGGAAGCTTGTCATGCCAGAGAAAGTCTGGACCCTTAAACCAGTTAGAAGCAATGAGCTCCTTTCGCCTTTAGACCCCTTGATGCATGCGGGTCTGCGGGATTTTCTTCAGAGACCACGTATCTCCATTGACTTCGGATTGGTACTTTCCTTTGATTCGCTGAATGCGATTTGCCACAAATACATGGAATCTTCTGGCCTCATTGTTGACATAGCCAAGGACGACTCTTGAGTCTGTCCAGAAGATTTCTTGGGCTCCTTCTATTTCCAACTCCTTTCTCAGCAAGTCACTGGTGCGAACAGCAACAACAGCTGCTGAGAGCTCAAGTCTTGGTACTGTAGTGACCTTTGTGGGGGCCACTCTGGCCTTACCCATGATCAGCGAACAGTGAACTTGCCCTGTTGCACTGACTGCTCTCAGGTAAGTGCATTCTCCATACCCTGTAACACTTGCATCTGAGAAATGATGGAGTTCGTGTCTTTGGACTTGACCAAAGCTTGCTGGAAGATAACATTGCTGAATCTTTACATCAGCCAGAGTCTGTAGGTCCAAGAGCCAGGATTCCCACTGTGACAGAAGATCATCAGATAGTGGTTCATCCCATCCTGTTTTCTCTCGGCACATCTGTTGAAGTATTTGCTTCCCCACTAGAATAAAGGGCGCTACAAAGCCGAGTGGGTCGTAAATAGAAGCTACCGTTGACAAGACGCCTCTTCTAGAAAGTGGGCGTTCATTCACAACCACTCTAAAAAGGAACTGATCTGAAGAGATGCACCACTTAACACCTAGGGCTCTCTCAATCAGCGGCTCACTCAAGGCTAAGTCTTGATGCCTTACTGTTTCTGCACACTCTTCTCTGGGAAGTGATGCAAGTACCTCCTGGCGATTGGAGATGAACTTGTGGATGCGTAGCTTGCCAGCGCTGCAGAGCTGCCTTGCCTCGCTGATCAGCTGTATCGCTTCATCATCTGATGACACACTCGTCAGGCCATCATCCACGTAAAAGTTCCTTTCAACAAAGCGAATTCTTGCTTCGCTGTAACGACCTTGTCCTTGAGCTGCAATGTGCTTGAGGCCGTAGTTTGCACAGCCTGGTGATGAGGCAGCCCCAAACAGGTGCACTATCATACGATAAACTGACGGTTGGGATTGAAAATCTCCATCATCCCACCAGAGAAATCTCAAATAGTCCTGGTCTTCTGCTTTGACATGAAACTGATGGAACATGCGTTCAATGTCACACATGACTGCTACAGGACCCTTCCGAAACCGGCAGAGAACACCTATCAAATTATTCGTCAGTTCTGGTCCAGTAAGCAGATGGTCGTTCAATGACACACCTTCATACTTCGCTGAACAGTCGAATACGACCCGTATCTTCCCTGGTTTCTGTGGATGGTAGACCCCATGGTGTGGGATGTACCAGGCAGGGCTATTATTAACATCTTCCCTTGAAACCTTCTCCGCATCTCCACGAGATATTGTTTCACTCATGAAGGCGACGTAGTCCTTGTGGTATTGTTTGTCCTTTTCAAAGTCTTCTCCTCAAACATTTCAGACGATGCTCTGCGCATTTCCTATTGTCTGGCAGATTCTGTCTGCTTTCTTTAAATGGCAAGGGCATCTCACAGTGACCATCCTCCTTGATTCTGATTCCTTCTTCCATTATTGATAGGAAGCGGAGATCCACTTGAGAGAAGTGAACATCTTCTATGCCCCTTTCAGTGAAGTCAGACTCAAGAGCCTTTATCACATCTGGTGGAGTGATGACTTCCTTTACATGTGTTCGACATACATATTGGACTTCACTGGTCAGATTAGCAGGTGACTGCTGATAAGGTGTCACTTGTCTCACAACAACCCTGTGGCTGCTGCCAATTGCATCACCATAGTCAACACAGGGATTCACACAGCCAACAATACTCCAGCCCAGGTCCGTTCTTTGGGCAAATGGCTCATTGTCTTTGCCTGCCACAACCTCTCTCGGTAGCAGGGCTTGAGAACAATTATAACCTATGAGCAGGCCAATGTCACATTCAATTAAAGGAGCAATCTCTTCAGCAAGGTGCTCTAGGTGAGGCCATGCTCTTGCTGTTTTAGATGTAGGTATATGACTTAGATTGACAGGAATAAACTCTCTTGTATAAGTTACTGGAAGAGGAATCTTCTTCGATGAGTAAAAGCCTCTGACTTGCAACCCAGTTAACTTCTGACTGGTAATGACTGAACTTCTGGATGCCAGCGTGGAGAGTTTCAATTGCACAGGCTCTTTCTTTACATCCAGAGTGTTGGCCTTTTCTTGCAAAACAAAGGTGGTGTCACTTTGATTGTCCAGAAGTGCATATAAGAGAACCTCATTGTCTGGGTTACTCGTTGTCGATAACCATACTGGCACAACCAAGGAGGTATGTGTACTGTTCACATTTTGCACCACCCGGTGAGAAGTCACCTCACTTAATGTTGCATCAGTCTGTTGACACCCTGTGCTTTCCTTTGATCTTTCTTTCTCCTTTAAGCGTTTCCCACTCTCCTTTCTTTCTTCATCCCGATGTTCTCTCTTTTTGTCTTCCTTAGTTCGATCTTCGTGCAAACATGTCGGATGCTTCCTTTTACACGTCTCACAGACACTCCTCCTTTCACAGTTCTTTGAGAGATGTCCCATTTTCAAACATCCAAAACACATTTTATTTGTTTGCACAAATTTGACTCTTTCTGCAAGTGACTTATCCATGAACCTTCGACATGTGTGTATGCTATGGTTCGACTTCTCACAAAATACACAATCTTTAACATCTGAGTTTTCTTTAGAGCTACTTGCCAGCACCTTTACACCAACACTTCGGGTCTTAGGATTCTTAACTTTCTCACCATCACTAGACTTCAAAGCATGAAGAGAGGTCACCGGGCTACATGCTATCTTGGCTTCCCTTTTGACAAACTCAACAAACTGACTGAAGCTAGGGAATGTCTTAGTATCTTCTTCAATCTCAATTACCTTTCTGTTCCATCTGGCTGTCAACCAATCAGGAAGTTTGGTAAGTATCCTTTGGTTTTCACCACAGTCATTTAGAACTTCAAGACCTTTCACCTCAGACATCGCTGCTTCACAGCCCCGAAGAAAGTCTGAGAACTCTCTGAGTTCAACACTATCCTTAGGTCCTATCTTTGGCCATAAGGCGAGCTTATCTCTGAAAGCCTTAGCAATCATGAACGAGCTTCCATATCTTTCTTCCAAAACATCCCATGCTGAACGGTAAGCTGCATCCGTGCCTATCAGGAAATAACTCTCAATAGCTTTCTTTGCAGGTCCGCCAACATACAGTGCCATGAATATGTATTTGCCCCCTTCCTGATTTCTGTGTTTTTTGCATATTTATCACTCACAGAGGTTTCAGATCATCAAACCAATTTTAGTATCACACAGAGACAACCCAAGGAAATACAAAATGTAGTTTTTAAATGTTGATTCCATGTATTAAGGCACAAAAAAAATCAAAACGTATCTGGCCCTATGTGAAAAAGTAATTGCCCCCCTTGCTAAAACTCAAAGTAACTGTGATTAACAACAGTTTTTGGGAAAGCTGAGTTCAATTCTACAAGCCACACCCAAACCTGATTGCCACCACCTGGGTTCAAACTCAAGAAATCACTTAAATTGGATCTGTTAGACAAAGTGAAGTAGGCTACAAGATCTCAAGAACATGCCACGATCCAAAGAAATTCCAGAAGAATTAAGAAAAAAAGTAATCGAGATCCATCAGTCTGGAAAAGGCTACAAAGGCCATTTCCAAGGCTGTGGGGATCCAGCGAACCACTGTCAGAGCCATTATCCACAAATGGAGAAAGCTGGGAACAGTGGCAAACCTTCCCAGGAGTGGTGACCACCTAAAATTACTCCAAGAGTGCGACGGCGGCTAATCCAGGAGGTTACAAAAGACCCTCAAAAAACATCAAAGGAACTGCAGGCCTCGCTGGCCTCAGTTAAGGTCAGTGTGCATGACTCCACCATAAGAAAGGTACTGGCCAAAGGTGGCATCCTTGGCAGAGTACCCAGGCGAAAACCACTGCTGTCAAAAAAGAACACAAAGGACCGTCTCACATTTGCCAAAAGGTATCTGATTATCCTCAAGACTTTTGGAGAAACATTTTGTGGACTGATGAGTCAAAAATTGACCTTTTTGGAAGATGCACAGCCCGCTACATCTGGCGCAAAAATGGCACAGCATTTGACAAAAAGAACATTATGCCCACAGTAAAGCATGGTGGTGGCAGTGTGATGGTCTGGGGTTGCTTTGCTGCCTCAGGACCAGGACAACTTACTGTGATTGATGGCATAATGAATTCTGGTGTTTACCAGAAAATTCTGAAGGACAATGTCAGGCCATCAGTTCGTGCCCTCAAGCTCAAGCGCTCTTGGATCATGCAGCAGGACAACAATCCAAAGCACACCAGCAAGTCCACCTCTGAATGGCTCAAGAAAAACAAAATGAAGGTTTTGGAGTGGCCAAGTCAAAGTCCAGATTTAAATCCAATTGAAATGCTGTGGTCTGACCTTAAGCGCGCGGTTCATGCAAGACGACCCTCCAATATGGCTGACTTGAAAAGATTTTGCAAAGAGGAGTGGGCCAAAATCCCTCCACAGCGTTGTGAAAGACTCATCACAAATTATCGCACGTTTGATTCAGTTATCGCTGCCAAAGGTGGCCCAACTCCCTATTAGGTTCAGGGGGCAATTACTTTTTCACATAGTGTTAGATAAGTTTTGTTTTTTTTTGTGCCTTAATAAATGGAATCAACATTTCAAAACTGCATTTTGTATTTCCTTGGGTTGTCTCTGTGTGATACTAAAATTGGTTTGATGATCTGAAACCTCTGTGAGTGATAAATATGCAAAAAACACAGAAATCAGGAAGGGGCAAATACATATTCATGGCACTGTACTTACGGAGGTAGTAGACCTTCTCATTCACTGGAATGTTCTTCCTGCCTATCAAAGTCTGAAAAGACATCTTCCAGTCTTTATACCTTAAAGGGTCTCCACTGAAGACAAAAGGCTCTGGTACAGGCAAACGGCTTGCATTGATTGACTCTGCTATTGCACTGGCAAGTGATGCAGTGCCTTGCTCTTGATAGACATTAATAGCGGGCTGCTCCCTTGGGGCAGTTTGTGTTAACACAAAAGGTTGTACATTTTCACCAGTTTGTGCCATATGCTGCACTGAGAGATTTCTTGATTTAGATACAGGTTTCCTTTGTCTAATGCCCCTTTTCCACTAGTACCTACTCGGCTCGACTCGACTCGCCTCGGTTTGTACGCGTTTCCATTACGTTTTAGTACCTGGTACCAGGTACTTTTCTAGTACCTACTCGGCCGGGGTTCCAAGCGAGTTGAGCCGAGCCGTCGGCAGACAGCAGGCCACTGATTGCCAGCCAGGGCCTGACGTCACTAGATGCGTCGGGAGAGCGACTCGTTCGTAAAAGTCAACCGCGCCATTTTAAAACGCAATAACAACAAGTCGAACACGATCAGAGATGCTGCACAGAAAACAACCCCGCGGAGCAACGACGAGGTGCAGACATTTCTTTGTCTGGTGGCCTCCATTGCTCCGTTAGTCGTTTCGTGTTTGTGTCGCATAACAAATGACGTCGCTGGAGTTTCGCCACGTTGCCACGGTGACCCCACCCACGCTGAGGTGGTACTCTATTGTAATGGAAAACCACCTAAACTGAGTCGAGTCGAGTCGAGTCGAGCGAGTCGAGTTTCCAGCCGAGCTGAGTAGGTACTAGTGGAAAAGGGGCATAAATTCACAGTCATGGAGCAATTCTGATATCTCTTGATCTGAATCCACTTCTTGTGTATACACTTGCAGTCTTGCTTTTGCAAAATTCATCTTCTTGACTGTCTCTAAGCGCTCTATCTGCATGCGCTTCTCTTCTAAAGCTTTCTGCCTTGAAGCATTTTCAGCTTCTTGTAATGCAAGTCTCTGTCTGTTCTCATTTTCAAGAGTGTCAAGCTCGTGTTTCTCACGTTCCATTTCTTGTAATACTTCCAAAGTGGCTTGAGTTGCAGCTAACTCCGCTGCAGCTTCTTTCATCTTTGCAGAGGACAAACTTGAACTGCTTGAACTTAAGCTTGAAGCTCTTGTAGATTTAACTCTTTGAGAGCCCACACTGGATCTCTGGGATGCTGCAGATAAAAACACTGAGCCAATCTCAATCCAGCATGCTTGATCATCATTAGAATCTTGTCCTTTATCTGTCTCATCACTCAGATCCCACTGCATGATCTTTCTTGTGAGAGCATCACATGTATCCACTCTACGACGAGTCTCTCCATCAGGTGCCTTATGTTGAAGCAAGTCTTCGTAGGCTTGTTTTACACCTGCTGAAGCCTGGTGGATTTTAGTCATGTGGGTTTGCAGTATCTCATTGGGGAGGGATCTGTCATGTGCCTTTTTAGCCTCCCTCACAAGAGATTTCCACTTGCTTGTAAGCAGTTGTGAAACTGTTCAAAAGCTCTTTAGATTTGCTCTCATGGAGGTTTTGACCCTTTTCAGTGAGTGTCCGGATTCTCTGGCTTCTTCTAGGTCCTTCTTGGGCAGCAGCTTGTTTCTCAACACCAACCTCACTGTCTTGTAATAAATCTGTGTTTAAATCTGCATCAGTAAGATTTTTAGATTGCTGCTGTACATCTATGGCTTCAGTATCACCGTGATACACAAACATGTTCAGAATTATTTGAGTTAACCTAACATGAATTTTGGTTAAATTACTTATTCAATGTAACTGAAACTGATTTAGTGAATTAGCTTAACTTAATTACTAATTAGTATCTCTGTTAAATTGCAATAATCATGCAGGTTGCAACTAAACTTACCCTTTTAACCTTAAGTTTAACCAACAATTTTTACAGTGTCTTAATGTTTCTGAAACACCCTTTCACAATACAAATGAACTTATTTCACTTGCAAGGAATTATACCATGTATTTTAGCCTTAGCAGCATCAAAGAATGACCCTTTAAATGTCATAAAACTTCAAATAGTTAAATAATAAACAATGATGAAATCAGAAATGACTTGGTCATTATCATGTACATAACACCAGAAACTTCACTCTTCAGCACTTATAGAATCCCTTATAAGCAGATGATAAGCTAAACCTCTTAACATTCAACTTGTTTTAAATGTTTTACTTGTTATTAGCTTAACCACACAGTGCTCTTGGACTCTGCTTGCTGCTTGCTTATGTTACCGGCAGTGCACAGTCTTAATCGCTCGTTGCTTGCAGCTCCGCAGACAGCTGGCGCACACTTCGTCTTTCCACCTCAAGTTCTTACTGTAACTCCCGTTCAGTCAATTACGACGCAGGTTGTTCAGATCACAGGCATTTATTCTCGAGCGATGTCGAGGCAATGTCGTAAGAACTGGATAAATACAAACACAAATTAACGACATGTAACACAGTGTAAGCCACAAACATAATATAAACATACCTCACTGGCCTTCTTAACCAAACGGAGTTAAAAAACGTAATTCTTCTTCTTACTTCTGCTTGTTACTCTGTCCCGACCGGTGCTCTAACTTAGGCATGGTAAAAAATAACGTGTGTTAAAAACAAAAAAAACCTGACATCACTGTGCCCGGCGAACATTGGTTCCGACTTTTTAAATAATATATAGTTCCCTTTTTTAACATTTTTATGCTTTTATATCAATATGAAATAACAAAAATATTTTCCTTATTTAAAACCTAAATTATTCATGTTTTTAACTCCAAAATAAATGAATTATTAATTTAAATTAACTTAAATATATTACTGACTGTGATGTCAGCTACTGAATATGTGCACACCATCACATCATCTTTAGAGCTCATTCGGTTTAGCAGCTACATGTTTTATATATGGACACATCTAGAGCTAAGTAGTGCATAAAAATAAATTGTAAGATGCTGTAAAACGTAAACAGGTCAGTTAACCACAGAATACTGTGAACGAAAAAAAAAATTACACTTTATTCTTTTTCAAAATTATGAAGCCGCATAATTTCACGATAGTGAAAAAACATAAAATTTTGACGAAATACTTTCAACCCTGCTGACAGTTATTCACTTTTTTTCAGTAAAAGTTTCAACACTATATGGAGAATATTGACGTCACAATGGTGAGGTTATTTATGAAAACTGGTAGACAGGTATGAAAACCTAAATATACTCAGGTGTGGGTCCCTGAGACAACATTTAATCTAACTATAAGGGACGTAACCTGTTTGCACTTGGTGTGATGTCGATCGGGTAAACACTTCGAGAAAATCTGAGTATTTTATTGACTCATCAACATGTAATATGGCGGCACTGTGATTACTGAAACGGTGAACAATCTGTCCTAACCCTGGTTACGCGTCATCCTCTAGGGGTTTTATTTTGAATTTTTTTAACTTCCGGGTCACTGTCTGCTCAAAAGAACATATAGATGTAGTTTTTTGTGGCTCAACGCAGTTATTTATATGTGTATATTTTAACATTATCCTCGTATACAAATGTGCTCGCATACTAGTTGTTACACGTTTATCCTGGCTTTTATTTTGACATATTTACTCTGACTTCCGGGTCTGCGTCTGTAATTTCTGAAGGAAAAATAAGAAAAGGAATCGCCAAAATCCAAAAAACGGAGCGTTTTTTTAATTTGGGTTTCTCTCGTTTTTCATTTTTGGATTGTGGAAATAGGAAAGGAAAGAGGAAGAGAGAAAGGAAGAGAATAACAGGAGACAGGTGAAGAGAATAACAGGAGACAGGTGAAAAATGTGTTTTTTATTTAGAAAGCGGCAGAAATTATTAAAATAGATTTCCTTTAATCAGAGAAAATATTTGATTAATACACAGCTGTCATACATGCGGTGTATGAAATATCACTTCATATGCATTCACACACTCTGGCTGCTGTGTTCGATTAATAAAAGGCATTTTAAAGTCGTATTTTTACATTTAACATGAATCTTTACTTAAAAGCAACAGTTTTAACATTCAAAGTTTCTGTATAATCATCAATAATTATCAGTTGATTGGCTGCATCAACATGTTTATCTACATGAGAACATGATCTGTGATTATTACACACAAAGATCAGCATCCTCATTGTGAAAAGAGAAACGAGAAAATAAAAGATTCATTCATTTATTCTGGATCTTTAGACTCTTTAAATGTGGCTTGTCTGAGATAAGTGCCCAAAATATCTCATTATTTCCATTACTGATTAATCTAATCTGCAGGGTTTTTTCTTTTCTTGAGTCACTGATTAATCCTTGACTCTGAATTGGACGTCGGCGCAGTGTGAACGAGTCCCGCAGCGTCGAACTCGGCCTGTTGTGTCCGTACTCTGTAGGTACTTCTTAATGCTGATATGAAGTTATGAATTATTCTGGTCTGTACAAAAAAAAATAAGTGTGAATGTCTGCGTGGGAGCGAGGAAGTGTGTGTGTGTGTGATTCAGTAAAACAGGTTCAAATAGGCTTTGAACAAAAGGCCTTGAAAGTTTTTATTTTCAGTGAATTTCACTTTATTGTCACCAGTTCATATCATTTAAAATCAGGGTTTGATGTCTCCAAAAGAAAAGAAATAAAAGACTGAATTTTGACTTGATTAACCTCGAATTTTTAAGAAAACTTTGCACGTCATTGACTCGTCTTTCAATAACTTCAACACCAAGTACAACTTTGAGATACTTTTACTTTGAGTCTTTTCTTTTCACACCACTTTTATCTTCTACTTTTTACTGAGCTAAGCTTTAGTTATTTGACAGATTAAAACATACGAAACATACTTTTAAAGGCCAAGTGCAGCTGAAACAAGCGACAATTAATTGGTTTCAATGATTTTTAAAATCATCTTTCTTGTAAAAATATTTTGTTGTTCAAGCTTCTTACATATGAAGATTTGCTGCTTTTCCTTTAAAAGGTTTTAATAATGTTGAAGTTTTGACACAACAAGCATTTGTGAAGGTGCTTTTCACTTTAAAGGTCATTGTCATCATTTTGGTTTTGAAGGTGTCACACTTGTCATTGTAAAAAGCAAACAATCAATCAATGGATCATTTTCACTCTTTTTGGAGAAAAGAATAAAGCAGAACAATCAATCAATGAAAAGATTCAATGGAGAAAAGAATCAGTTCAGACAATGATCCAGACAGTTTAAAAGAAAATCATAGCTGCAGTTCAAAAATACAAAACAGTTTAAAATGATCCACCTCAACCAACTCCAACAGTAAAATCCTGCTTTTACATGAATATGATGAGGAAGAATCATCTAATGAGAGAACAGACAACAGGACAACAGACACAGGGGACACTTTACTGACACAGGACTTTACTTTGAATACTTTAACTACATTTTAGTAATTATACTGAAGGAATGGGAGTATATTGTGGTAGTAGTACTTTTAGTCGTGCTTTTAAAGCATCTGAATACTTCTTCCATCAGTGGCAGTACTACTCTATAACTGAAAACAAAGTGCAATTATAATGAAGCTTTAGGGATCTTTTCACTGTGATTTCTTTGCTTGAATTTTGTAAAACTTTATTTTTATCTAGAGGAGACATGAAGGAGGAACCGGCTCTAATGAAAGACATCATTAAGTTGCATTATGGTTTCCCTTTTTCAAGCGATGATCAGTGAAAGTCGTGCAGAATATTTTATAGTTTCAGAATATTTTATGTTTCATGCAGTTCGTGAAAAAGCAGAAATCTCATCAGTTCAAGCAAAGGTTGAAGAGATCTGGAGCTCGTGAAGATTATGTTCAGAGATCATTTGTGTGTGAAAAAAGTCTGCTTTAGAGAAGAAACAAGTTTGTTAATGTTTAGATTTGTAGTTGCAGAATGAATTTAAGATAAAATAAGTTAGAGATGCACACATTTAATGTAAATTATTACTTGTAACTTTAATTTACAACAGTAAAAGGTTGGTGAATCTGTACTCAGATGTTCACAAAACTCTTATTTCTCTCTTCAGTGAAAAATATTTTCTTAAACCCTTCATGCAGAGGTATTTTCTTCCCTCTTTTTGAGTTTTTTACAGGTTTATAAAGGGATGATATTCAACAACAGGCTTTGTCAAATTTATACAGATCTGTATAATTTCACAAACTCAAAACCTTTGAATCTTCTCTAAAATCTGCTTTTGGGCACTTTTTCACTTAGAATCAAAAGATGAAGTAAAGAAGTGATAATGATGGGCACATACTTATATATTATTCTGTATACGACCACTAGAGGGCACCAAAGTAACTTAAAATATATCAATCTTAACTTTTTCTTTGTTCAGCTGATCAAACTCTGACAGAAAAATCACAGAATCACTTTGACAGAGACACCAAGCACTAATGCTGTAGTTTGAGTTTTGTTTTCTTCATTTCAGTGACACATTTTGCCTTTTTAAAGATGCAATTTGTAACTTTTAACAGATTCAAACTGCAGTTAAGATGAAAAATGTGGCGTTTGTGAAGTTATTTCACCTCCTTAAATGTCATAAACTGACCGGGTGACGTGAGTACCAATGTTTTACTCCATCAGGCATAAAGAAAAGAAACGCTGAATGAAATGAAATGAAATGAAATGCATAAATGTGATGTTAGAAAAAGAGCAGAGCTGCTGAGTCATGCCTCTGTCAGAGATCCAGCTCATGATCGGCTCCATGTCTCCGGGCTCGGGGCCAGATGAACCCTCTAATTTGGCCCCGGAGCCAACGTGAACCTTTTTTTTTTCTTGGAAGCAGATTTGTCCACTTTCATGATTTTCTGCATTTTCCAGGATGCTTTCAGAGTTTTGACCTCGCACAAAAGGACACAGAGACAAACTTATGCAGCACTAAATAAATCCTGAATCTCCACATTAAAAGTGGTTATAAGCAGCTGAGTGGGGAAAAAATCACATCAGCCAGTCAGAGATATCAGGAGTTTCTCACAAGTTGTTTGTCATCTTGCAGACAAAGCGTGAATTCAGCCTTTTTGCAGTGATTATTTCAGCTTCCTTTTAATCCATTTATTGTAATGAAATCACATTAAAATCTGTTTATTTTGGGATCATACCTCTTTGAAAAGTGGAGTCAGCACAAACTCACAACTCGTTACAGGCGACATCTTATTTATAATTTTCATTTAGTTCACGCTCTTTGTTTTTAACTAACGGAGCTATGCTGATGCAAAATAGACAAATACAGATTGATAAAGCTGGAAGCTATCAACATTTTTAACAAATTTATTGAAAAGCAAACTATCAACACGGTGTCTTTCAATCATGTTCATGACTGCAGGTGATTTAAGGCCTCAGGTTTCACTGTTAACAAGCGTTTTCTGCACGTTACATACAGAAACTTGAATTATGTAAGATTTGAATGACTTTTACTTCCTAACCGAGTATCTGTAACACTGATAATAATTAATATTGATATAAGTGTGAGAAACCATCCAGTCAAAACAACAGGAGGTTTTGTCGTGTTGTGGGTGTGTATTAGCGTGAACACACACGCCAGTTATGTGAAGAAACACACACACACACACACACATTTGCCCTCACATGGAAACTTTTACATTTTTTTGTTCTTTTGTTTTGGTGAGTCTGCAGGTCAGCGTCACCATGAAGACTTTTTTTTTGGTTTTAATGAAAAGGCGAGTTGGCACATACAGGCAGACCCTTAAGGACCATAATAATAATAATAATAATAATAATAATAATAATAATAATAATGATGTGAAAAATAACATGTAAAAATCAGAATACTGGTGTCATTTTTTGCTCATTTCTCTTTTTTTACACCAAACGTTTCATCAAGTCTGATCAGCAGTAGTTTGATGGTACAAACATGGTGGTTTCAATAAAGATGATTTTAAGTGGTTTATAGTTTCAAATCAAATCAAACACAATCAGTCCTGAATAAAATGATTTTTTTTTTTTTTTAGGTGTGACAGAGTGTTAAAGCGCCGCCCATCACAAAAACTTTATTACACGTGTGTAAAAGGTTTTAAAATGAAGGGATTTTCTGTGGAGGAAATCTTTTAAAGTCATATATCCACTGCTTTATTTACATTAATTTTAATTGATTTTCATTGATCGATTGGTTGTTCAGTCTATAAAATGAGTGAAAGTCTTCATATTTCTGGTCTGTACAAAAAAAAAGTGTGAATGTCTCTGTGTGGGAGCGAGGAAGTCTGTGTGTGTGTGTGTGTGTGTGTGTGTGTGTGTGTGTGAACATTAATCCAGGTCAGTGTGTTAATGGTGCCTTCAGGTACATCTCGAGAAATCAAATTTCCACATTTACTTGTTGGCATTCATCTACATTAAAAAAAATCACTT
>CM041531.1:3030432-3062245 GCA_023238725.1 Scortum barcoo | reverse complement strand
TTATTCTATTTATTTCTAATATTTGTCACATTTTACAGATTTTTCTTCTATTTGTCCTTCCTTTGGGTGATGGAGGCAACATGCAACCCTGATAAAACAAATGAAAGACTTTAAAGGTTGTGATTTTCTAGTTTTATCACAACAGTTTAAATTACAACATATAGCAGTATCTTACAATTATCAGTTATTACCTGAGGAGGTTCTGCGAGGTGTCTTTACTGTCAGCATATGACATCCTCTGTCTTTAGACCCTTGATTTAGATGAATACAAACTGAGGAGGGCTCCCTCTCCTAGGACAAACAGCCATGAAATAAATGTCAAGTGTACAGAAAAATGAACAAAAATATGACCATATATACAATTTCCAGAAGTAAATTGAGTATGTTCAGGTAGAAGTAGTAGTAGTACTCACAGTAGTCTTTAAATCGAGTATATAACTTTTGGGGTAGGTGCAGTGGCGAGCACCGTCAGTTCACAGCAAGAGGCTTCTTAGTTCGAACCCACCGGCTGGCTGGGGCCCTTCTGTGAGGAGTCTGCATGTTCTCTCTGTGCCTGTGTGGGTTTCTTCAGGTAATCTGGCTTCCTCCCACAATCCAAAGACATGCAGGTTTGGTTAATTAGTGACTCTAAAATTGCTCGTTGGTCTGAATGTGAGTGGATGTCTGTCTCTATATGTCAGCCTTGTGATTGACTGGTGACAAGGTCTGGGTGTACCCTGCTTCTCACCCAATGCCAGCTAGGACAGGCTCCAGCACCCACGCGAGCCAGTGTGAGGATAAGTGGTATAGATGATGGATGGATGGATATAACTTTGGCTGTGGCAGTTATGGGATGATGTTGAATGCTATCACAATAAGTTAATATCAGCAAACTTTAGATAGATGTGCTAATAAATAACATTATCCAGTGTAAAGTCCTGCTCAGACAAAGACAGTTGCTGCAAAACCCCTGAATGTGCTGAACCAAGCTCATTAATTCAGTTTTTATTTTAAAGAGGGAAGTTGTGTTACATACTCACAGAGAGAAACCTGCAGGTGTTTCTGTCTCTTGTTGATGTAAAGAAGAGCAGCAGCAGGAAATGCAGTTTCCACCATAGAATCAAAATTCAAGAAAATATAAAATAACCAAAAAATAAATAAAAATATCAAATGTAGCAATTATACAAATTAAGAATCATATGTGCAAATTGATATTTATTTATTTATTTATTTTTAATTTGTCAGAAGGTTCAATAAACACTCCAGTTTCAAAAAAATTGATTAAGTTAAAAAATTCCTGGCAATTATTTCATGCTTCAGGCTTTACAAGTTAAAAGTTTGCAAGTATGAGAGAGTGATGAAACTTATTTCTTTAATTTTGAACACAGTGATATTAGATTAGATGAACCACTGATGTGAAAAGCAAAGGAATGTTAAACTGTTTTGACATCAAATGCAGAAGTAAATACAAAGTTTTTGTCTTTCATGATAACATATTTTGTTATTTAACTATTATGACAGACTTTCTGGCTGTGGACTCTCAGAGACTCACTGTGAAGTTGTGGCCTCAGCTCTGAAGTCCAACCCCTCCCATCTGAGAGAGCTGGAGCTGAGTAAGAACAAGCTGCAGGATTCAGGAGTGAAGCTGCTGTCTGCTGGACTGGAGAGTCCAAACTGTAAACTGGAGACTCTGAGGTCAGTTCACTGACTGTACATTATGTATTTATTTTTTTATTCAATTTAAAACTTTGCCTGATGTTTCAAATTTTTGATTAATAAAATTTCAGGAATTGTCTGAGCACAGATTTGAAGAAATTTTCTGTCTTTCCAAATGGCTGAACAACTCGGTAAAGTAACAAAAAGTAGAGAACTAAAGTGATTGACAGGACAATTTTTCAGCTTCCACAGACTCACATTGTGATCTGATGATAGGAGATAAAGAGTTTGAGCTTCTGTTTAAACAGAGAGTAAAACAAATAAGAAAAATAATACACGAATGCAACGATCAGAAAAGGTGAAGTAAGGAGCTGTGATGATCTTCATGGTATCAGAAGCTGATGTGGCTGGTACAGAGTCAACCCACACAGCTGCTGTGGTGTGTATTAAACCAGAGCTAAGAGTAATAAACAGCAGTCTAACACGTCACAAAAAAGCAGGATTCAAGGTCTGTTTGAGAATTTTAAAAAATAAGCTGGAAAAGAAAACTCTGAAGAAGACTCTGTTGTACGTATGTAATAAGGTAAAGAAATCAAGTAAGTATTTAGTGTTTGACATGGTCTCCTTGTTGAGCTGCAGTGAAGGAATAGCAACTTAATGAGAGAATTTGTTCTTAAAAAGTCTGTGACTTTTTGCTAGACACCCACTTGATTTAGCTAACACAAACTGCTGAAGCTTCATATCAGTTTCAGCTGAGCTTATAAAGTCATTTCTTACAGTGTAGTTGTGTTAGGAAGGGAGCACTTCACACTCAGTAAGGACAGACGTGACTACTACCACCAAAAACTCTTTTCAAGTACATATGACATGTGGCTGTTTGTTTAAAACGTATTTGAACTAATGTGGACCTCTAATATTAATGACATTTACCTGCTAAGGTACTAAAAAGTCAGAAGAGGTTCATGTAGTAAATGACATAATGAATAATTTTTAGTCCAACATGTGTGATTTGATATTTGATCCTCTAATTCCAGACTTGACTGAGATCAGCAGCTTGTTATTAATCTGTGCTTGACATGAATCGGTGTGTGAATGTTGTGGTGACATTTGGATGATGTCTGTAGAAGGCTGACATGATGATGATCCACAATAACACAATGACAAAGTCTCTCTACTCAATTTATGGAAAAGTTCACTTGATCAGGACACAGTAATGTTGAGCTGCACATTTAAAACCTGAACACATCTGACTGGATTATAAATGGATTTTTATCTCCATCATTTATTCTTTATTCAGATTGAGGAACTGCAGGTTTGTCAGAGATCAGCTGTGCTTCTCTGGCCTCAGCTCTGAAGTCCAACCCCTCCCATCTGAGAGAGCTGGAGCTGAGTGAACAACAAGCTGCAGGATTCAGGAGTGAAGCTGCTGTGTGGTTTTCTGGAGAGTCCACACTGTAGACTGCAGACTCTGAGGTCAGACACCATTTTTCCTTCTGTGCTGAGATTAATATGATGTGAAAGTTGTGGTGACACTAAACTGCAGACATAAGGCTGATATTATACTGATCCACACTGAGTATCTTCATGCTAAAGTCCATTTTCTTCTTCAGTGGTTTAGTCCATTGACTGTGGCAGAGCAATGTTGAGCTCCAGATTTAAAACCTGAATATAACAAGAAAAATCCTCCACTGGATAATTCACTCTGAACCTCTTCAACACCTGATTTTCATCTGATATTCACCAACATATATTTTCAGTAAATTATCATAAAAATACACAAATGTAATGAATACATACATAATCTCTATTTTAACTATCAGACAATCACAAAATATATTCAGTTTTTTTCTGTTCCTAAAATAAATATTGTAGATGTCTTTTGTTCACATTTCTCCAAAATTCATCCTGACATATTTGGTTTCTTTGGAAACTTTGGGATCTTGAGTCCAAACTTCAAGTCAGTTTCTGTGAGTTTTTCTTTGTGTTTGTCTGCACAACATGAGTTAGTATAGATGGAGCCACTGGTGGAGCTGGCAGAGTTTAAGAGGTGAAGTCACTTCGTCTTTATTGAAGTAGCAGCACGTTGTCATTAATATTAATGAGAGCTCTTTTTCACTTTCTGTATTTGACAGTTTTGAAGCTGCATTCCTGTTGGGTTCAGGTGTTTGGAGTTTCCATTTTCTAAACTTCTAGTTTCTAAGCTTCTTCAGCTCTGAATGGATTATTAAACACTGAATGATTTCAAACAGGAACATTGTTTTCTAAAGTCACATCATTTATTCTTTATTCAGATTGAGTCTGGCTGCAGTTTGTCAGAGATCAGCTGTGCTTCTCTGGCCTCAGCTCTGAAGTCCAACCCCTCCCATCTGAGAGAGCTGGAGCTGAGTCACAACAAGCTGCAGGATTCAGGAGTGAAGCTGCTGTGTGGTTTTCTGGAGAGTCCACACTGTAGACTGCAGACTCTGAGGTCAGACACCATTTTTCCTTCTGTGCTGAGATTAATATGATGTGTGAAAGTTGTGCTGACACTAAACTGCAGACATAAGGCTGATATTATACTGATCCACACTGAGTATCTTCATGCTAAAGTCCATTTTCTTCTTCAGTGGTTTAGTCCATTGACTGTGGCAGAGCAATGTTGAGCTCCAAGATTTAAAACCTGAATATAACAAGAAAAATCCTCCACTGGATAATTCACTCTGAACCTCTTCAACAACCTGATTTTTTATCTTACATTCACTGTCATGTTTCTAGATTGAATTATATGGGAAAAAAATAGAGTCACTCATCTCTATTTCAAATATATAACAAACATATTCAGTTTTTGCTTTTTCCAACATTGTTATGAAGCTATATTGATGCTCACACTGACTGAGTAGTTTAAACTGAAGATGCTTTGATTTTATGTCTCCTCTGTTCCTAAAATAAATATTGTAGATGTCTTTTGTTCACATTTCTCCAAAATTCATCCTGACATATTTGGTTTCTTTGGAAACTTTGGGATCTTGAGTCCAAACTTCAAGTCAGTTTCTGTGAGTTTTTCTTTGTGTTTGTCTGCACAACATGAGTTAGTATAGATGGAGCCACTGGTGGAGCTGGCAGAGTTTAAGAGGTGAAGTCACTTCGTCTTTATTGAAGTAGCAGCACGTTGTCATTAATATTAATGAGAGCTCTTTTTCACTTTCTGTATTTGACAGTTTTGAAGCTGCATTCCTGTTGGGTTCAGGTGTTTGGAGTTTCCATTTTCTAAACTTCTACTTTCTAAACCTTCTTCAGCTCTGAACAGATTATTAAACACTGAATGATTTCAAACAAACTTCTACTTTCTAAACTTCTTCAGGAACATTGTTTTCTAAAGTCACATCATTTATTCTTTATTCAGATTGAGTGGAAGGCTTCTCTGCTGCAGTTTGTCAGAGATCAGCTGTGCTTCTCTGGCCTCAGCTCTGAAGTCCAACCCCTCCCATCCATCTTGAACTAAATTTAGTATGCAGAGCTGCAGAGGCTAGAGTAGATGTTGGTGAACTGTCTTTATTGTTTATGGATAAAGCTGTTGTAGGAGTGAAGCTGAGAAGATAAGAGAGGAACACAGAAACTGGAGACAAGATCAGACAAGAGATTGATGATCAGACAAAGAATAAACAAAGGAAGGGGACTGAAGGAAGTGAGCAGAGGAGACAAGAGGGGACAGGTGAACAGAGTCTGAGAGAGCAGGAAGTGGAGCAAAATGAGTGAGCTGGAATTTATTCAACAAGCTGCAGGATTCAGGAAAATCTTCTGTGAAGCTGCTTTTCTTTTCATTTCTATAGTCTGATCTGATTCTTCAGAACACACTTTTTAATTTCTGTATGATGAATCAATACAGTATTGATCTCTAATGAGACTTGACTGAGATCAGTTTTCACAAATAATGGATCATTAATAACACATCTGAACACACACACACACACACACACACACAAATGTGCAGAGATTGATCCACACTGTAGACTAATGTCATGACAGGACACAGTGTCTTTAGCTGAACACATTGATGATTGCAGACAGGACACAGTCTGAGGTCAGTCTGATAGGGGGTTCGACTGGTGCTGTTCGTGCTTTTTCAGCAGTATTTAACAAAACACAGGGACTTTAATATTTAACAAAACACAGTGTTACTCCCATGAGGTTTCCCTCCAGTTCACCTTCCACTGTGTGAGCACACTCAAACCAACCAGTAGGAGTTTCTCGATCAGCAACAAGGATGAGAACCCTCACAGCCAAATGTACAGAGGTTCCTCTGCTGCGAATCAAGGTTCCTTTGTTGGGAGTAATCTAGTCTATCACAACACAAGTCAGTGATTTTACCCATTTAGTGCACACAGACACCATTTAGTGCAGTTTCTCCTTTTGATCAATCTTTTGTTTCTTTTCTTCTCTGCATTCTTTCAATCTTCCACAAACAATAAAGTGCAAGCTGACAATGAAAATCAACATTTTACAGTCAGTTAAACATTTTTATCAGACATATGTGACTTTACATTCAAGAAAAAAAGGTTGTTTGTGTCTGCAGTCAGTTGTAGTCTTTGTGGTGAAGATGTGATACGATGCAAAGCATTTGATCATTTGGCTTGTGTCGAGGACTCTGAAGCTGGCTTAAACTGGATCCATAATTATTGGGATTGTTTTCCTCTCTACAGGATCGATAGATAGAAAGACACAGAAGTTCTTCACACGTGAGTATTGAAAACTATGTCCTCCTTTTATTAAACTATTGTACATTAAAATTTCATTAAAATGAACACATCCTCATTTACAACAAAATATTTCTTCAGTTCCTTTTATGTTAGAGCTGTAAATTCACATCAGTTTGAAAAATATTCAAGAATTTAGCCTGCTAATTTTTCTCTCTCCATTCAAGTTTTCATTATTGTTCTTTCTCTTTGACTTCTCCTCCATCAGATGAGGTTGATGTCAAACTGGATGTGAAAGAAAACCTGCCTGAAGATGACAAAAAGGTGTGAGAGGAGCAGCTGCACAGTGTGAAGTCCTCCAGTATAAACCATGAATGACTTCACTTGGACATTTATTGAGGTTTCAACACTGAAAATGAGATTTATCACAACAGAAATGACACTTAAAATTATTGTAAATTTAAATGATTCATGTACAGTTTTTACTCTTTTGGACAGGAAATAAAAATGTAATTACTCAAATCAGCAAAGTAAGAAAACAGTTGTTGAAGAGAAGAAGTCACAGTGTGCTCTCTACTGTCCCTCATTACAGCTGAAGAAAAGCAGCAAACATTTTACTTTAACATGAACCAAGAGGTGGCGCTGTAGCACACAAATAAATGAACTAAAAATGAACTAAATCACTTCATTTTTTTCTAAAATACTTTATTTTGCATCCCAGTCCTTGTAGTTAATGTGAACGTGCACCAGTCCAAACTCTCATCAGACAGAGGACTGGAGTATCACCTTCTCATTTGTTTCATTGCATCAACATTATCATTAATAATTGATCGTGCCTTTGAAGTGGTGGCTCCAACAACGAGGAACGTCCTTCATATTGACAGACGTTCTGCAGTCTCTGCTGACGCCTTTAAAAAGCAGCTGAAGATTAATTCATGACTTTCTCCAGCTTTGTGCCAGTTTTATTTTTTATTGTGTTATTTATTATTTTTTTTATTATACAGTTTGCAGAGGGATTTAAATGGAAGATCAAAGAGTGCAAGGCCAGCTTGTTTGTTTGTCTTTATGATTTTTCTTTACTAGTTAACAAACTAAATCTAAAGCTTTTTGTGACCTCGCTCTGTGAAAGGAGATAAAGAAGAAGCCAATTCATTGTATGTTTGTAAGATTAATGGTCTTACTAGTAAAACAAAGCAAACCTCCATCTAAACATAGTGTCATTCAAATTCATAATAGTGGATAGTTAAACATGTATTTATTTTACAACCTAATTCTACATCATGATTGTAAAATAAATTTGTTTTGATTGGTTTGAATTGTACATAGAAAGAATAACTATATCATCCCCCAAATAAGGTTAAAAATCATTATTATTGGATATTTAGATGTAGATTTATTTCATGTAAAATCTCTTTCCAGCTAACTAATCTCACAATGTTTTTACTTTAAGATGTGCAATTTCTCAGTTTTTCTGTGTTTTCAGTCCTAAAACAAATTAATATGTATTTTACATTTTGTTTTGGTATCTAATTACCTTTCATTTCCTTCATTATATACTTTTACTAAATAAATAAATTAGGATCATCGTATACTTTTGTGCAACAACAAGTGATTTTGTTAATGTAATGTACAGATGAATGTGACAAATCTGTCAGTTTTTTAAATTTATCACCAACATGCAGAAAAAGTTTTGGTATATTTGTGATTAAAGAAAAATGTTCAACAAATGCCAATAAATGTGTTAAACAACTAAATGTGGAAGTTTGATTTCTCGAGATGTACCTGAAGGCACCATTAATGCACTGAAAACAAATGATAATTACTAAATAAAAATATATTCATTTCATTCTACACTTTCATCTTAACATACTGGATTCCCATACACTGTTCACTTACACACTGCACGTTTCTTCTTTATATGAAATGAAAACTTCCTACAGTCCCACAGAGTCACTCATTTTGCATTTATCAGTAAAAATCAGTTTGCTTTACAAACAGGACGCCCTCCTCAGGACGTCAGTGTAATCACAAAAACACTGGCCAGAAGCTGGCCACTGTTCTGTCACGTCTCACAGTTCATGCATGAAAGTGATGTGAAATGATTTCATTCATTAAAGCAGGTTTTCATATAAAGAAACATGTTTGAAGATGCTGAGATTTATTTACAGTTTCAAAACACTTTCAGCAGAGGAATAACATGGAAGAAGGTCAAATATGACACTTTTCAAAACTCCACATTTCATCTTAATGTAAAAAGAAAAGAAAAAGGACAGAATGAAAGCTGATCTTTCTTCCTGCTGAACTCTGAATCTGAGAAGAGACATAGCAGGACGGAGGCAGAAGAGTGAAGACTTTCACTCATTTTATAGACTGAACAACCAATCGATCAATGAAAAAGATCTCTGAGGGGGGTGTATGTCCTGAAGTATTTAGGTACTCTTTGGCTCAGCTCTTTGGTCAGTGTTAAGGTTCAGAAATCAATTAAAATTCTCAATGTAAATAAAGCAGTGGATATATGACTTTAAAAGATTTCCTCCACAGAAAATCCCTTCATTTTAAAACCTTTTACACACGTGTAATAAAGTTTTTGTGATGGGCGGCGCTTTAACACTCTGTCACACCTAAAAAAAAAAAAAAATCATTTTATTCAGGACTGATTGTGTTTGATTTGATTTGAAACTATAAACCACTTAAAATCATCTTTATTGAAACCACCAATGTTTGTACCATCAAACTACTGCTGATCAGACTTGATGAAACGTTTGGTGTAAAAAAAGAGAAATCAAATGAGCAAAAAATGACACCAGTATTCTGATTTTTACATGTTATTTTTCACTGATTTCATCATTATTATTATTATTATTATTATTATTATTATGGTCCTTAAGGGTCTGCCTGTATGTGCCAACTTCAGCCTTTTCATTAAAACCAAAAAAAAAGTCTTCATGGTGACGCTGACCTGCAGACTCACCAAAACAAAAGAACAAAAATGTAATGTAAAAGTTTCCATGTAGAGGCAAATGTGTGTGTGTGTGTGTGTGTGTTTCTTCACATAACTGACGTGTGTGTTCACGCTAATACACACCCACAACACGACAAAACCTCCTGTTGTTTTGACTGGATGGTTTCTCACACTTATATCAATATTAATTATTATCAGTGTTACAGATACTCGGTTAGGAAGTAAAAGTCATTCAAATCTTACATAATTCAAGTTTCTGTATGTAACGTGCAGAAAACGCTTGTTAACAGTGAAACCTGAGGCCTTAAATCACCTGCAGTCATGAACATGATTGAAAGACACCGTGTTGATAGTTTGCTTTTCAATAAATTTGTTAAAAATGTTGATAGCTTCCAGCTTTATCAATCTGTATTTGTCTATTTTGCATCAGCAGAGCTCTGTTAGTTAAAAACAAAGAGCGTGAACTAAATGAAAATTATAAATAAGATGTCGCCTGTAACGAGTTGTGAGTTTGTGCTGACTCCACTTTTCAAAGAGGTATGATCCCAAAATAAACAGATTTTAATGTGATTTAATTACAATAAATGGATTAAAAGGAAGCTGAAATAATCACTGCAAAAAGGCTGAATTCACGCTTTGTCTGCAAGATGACAAACAACTTGTGAGAAACTCCTGATATCTCTGACTGGCTGATGTGATTTTTTCCCCACTCAGCTGCTTATAACCACTTTTAATGTGCAGATTCAGGATTTATTTAGTGGTGCATAAGTTTGTCTCTGTGTCCTTTTGTGCGAGGTCAAAACTCTGAAAGCATCCTGGAAAATGCAGAAAATCATGAAAGTGGACAAATCTGCTTCCAAGAAAAAAAAAAGGTTCACGTTGGCTCCGGGGCCAAATTAGAGGGTTCATCTGGCCCCGAGCCCGGAGACATGGAGCCGATCATGAGCTGGATCTCTGACAGAGGCATGACTCAGCAGCTCTGCTCTTTTTCTAACATCACATTTATGCATTTCATTTCATTTCATTTCATTCAGCGTTTCTTTTCTTTATGCCTGATGGAGTAAAACATTGGTACTCACGTCACCCGGTCAGTTTATGACGTTTAAGGAGGTGAAATAACTTCACAAACGCCACATTTTTCATCTTAACTGCAGTTTGAATCTGTTAAAAGTTACAAATTGCATCTTTAAAAAGGCAAAATGTGTCACTGAAATGAAGAAAACAAAACTCAAACTACAGCATTAGTGCTTGGTGTCTCTGTCAAAGTGATTCTGTGATTTACAAGAAAAGAAAAAACCCTTTAATCTGTCAGAGTTTGATCAGCTGAACAAAGAAAAAGTTAAGATTGATATATTTTAAGTTACTTTGGTGCCCTCTAGTATTTTAGGTCGTATACAGAATAATATATAAGTATGTGCCCATCATTATCACTTCTTTACTTCATCTTTTGATTCTAAGTGAAAAAGTGCCCAAAAGCAGATTTTAGAGAAGATTCAAAGGTTTTGAGTTTGTGAAATTATACAATCTGATAAATCCAAAGCCTGTTGTTGAATATCATCCCTTTATAAACCTTTTTTGTTAAAAAACTCAAAAAGAGGGAGAAAATACCTCTGCATGAAGGGTTTAAGAAAATATTTTTCACTGAAGAGAGAAATAAGAGTTTTGTGAACATCTGAGTACAGATTCACCAACCTTTTACTGTTGTAAATTAAAGTCACAAGTAACAATTTACATTAAATGTGTGCATCTCTAACTTATTTTATGTTAAATTCATTCTGCAACTACAAATCTAAACATTAACAAACTTGTTTCTTCTAAAGCAGACTTTTTTCACACACAAATGATCTCTGAACATAATCTTCACGAGCTCCAGATCTCTTCAACCTTTGCTTGAACTGATGAGATTTCTGCTTTTTCACAAACTGCATGAAACTATAAAATATTCTGCACGACTTTCACTGATCATCGCTTGAAAAAGGGAAACCACAATGCAACTTCATGATGTCTTTCATTAGAACCAGTTCCTCCTTCATGTCTCCTCTAGATAAAAATAAACTTTTACAAAATTCAAGCAAAGAAATCACAGTGAAAAGATTTTATTTTTGACTCAATGACATACACACACACCACAAATTCTCACAAAAGAACCAAATGTGGATTCATCCGCTGCTGAAAATAGTCCCCAACAAATGGACTATTTCCTCCTCTGCTTGATAAAAACTACTTTTAGAAGAATTATTTAGCTTTTTTTTTTTAAACATATAAAACTAAATATTTTTCCTGTTTACTCCCACAGATAGAAAAAGGAAGACAGAGAGTTGAATTTGGAATTTGGTTTGTTGATGATAAGAAAAACACAGAATAACGTCAGCCTCCTCCTTTAAAGGAACATACCTAAAAACCTACATGTTCGCTAGGACCAGGAGCTTTGTCAGCCTGCAGAGGAGGAGAATACATCCAGAAGTTTGCAAGGGAGAGTGGCAGCCAAACATCCTGAGGTCTTAACCTCAACAAGACTACTGGAAGCACATAGCAACGATGTGTCAGGTCCTGAATCTTCAAGAAAATGAATCGGACCAACTTGCAGAGTTTCTTGGGTCATGACATTCGCGTATACAGGCAGTATTACCATCTGCCCCAGGAAACACTTCAGCTCACCAAAATGAGCAAAGTGCTTCTAGCAGTGGAGAAGGGGAGACTCTCACAGTACAAAGGTCAAAGCCTTGACAACATTGAGACTTGACCCAGAAGGTATGGATATGTGTGTATGAGTGTGTATGTTAATATAACTGTTATGGTTTGCAGTATTTCTTGTTTTGTTTCGTCTGCCTTTTGCCCGTTTTTCTGTATTTTCTTGTGCCTTGTGTTCTTTGAGGTATTCTGCCCTGTGTTTCCTGTTGTACCCCTTGTGTTTTCTCGGCCTGGTGTTCCTTGTGTCCTCCTTGTCTGTCGTTCCCTGTGTCCTGTGTCAGTTTTTGCTCATCTCCAGTTTTGCTCACTTCCTGTTTTATTTTGTATTCCCTCCTTTCCTCACATGTCTGCACTTAACTTCCTGTCCTTGTGTTTTCCTGCCTCTGATTCCTCTGCTCTGCTCCTCCCTTATTTGTTTCACCTGTCCCCTGTTAGTCTCCTCACCTGTTTTCCACTTCCCTGTCCCTCACTGTGCATATATACCAGTCCGTTTCTTTTGTTCTTTGTCCAATCGTCTGTGTTGTCACCGTGCTGTGCTCCTGTACGCCGTCTGTTCCTGTTCCCCGTGTTCCTGAAATAAAGAGTCCATTACATCTACTCTGCCTGCCTCGTCTGCATTCCTGGGTCCCAACTGCACTCCGCCCTGCACCTATCCTAACATATAACATATTAAGTTTAGATGCTTGGACAACCTATGGTTATTGTCTCATAAGAAATGCATCATCAAAACTTTTTAATAGTGGGGTACTTGTTAATAGTGGGGTACTCCTTATGTTGTATTTGGAAATTGAAATCTGAAATCTAGATGAATGAAAGGAATGCAAATGTATGTCAAGTACTGCAGACATACTTTTCACCATAGAAGATGGTGTGTCTGTTCATGTGATGTGTAACAACAAATTTATTTTACGTAATATGCAACTGCAATAATGTGACAGTAAATTCAGAATGGACTTGTTGGTCTTCTGCCTTAATGGACTTGTTGGTCTTCTGCCTTAAGGCTACAGTCACTGAGGCTGTGCATTTTGTTCCTACTCTCACATTTCCTCTTTAGAGAAAATTGATTCTTTACAAGAGGATATGTCAAGTTATGAGGATGAGTCTGTTCATTCAACCACTGAGACAACAGGCGAAGATGGCCATGCGACTCCAGAGACAAGTTCCTCTCTTCCAGCCACTTCTTCCAGTGCTCCTCTCGATCAAGGTAGAGAAATACTGTTTGGGCTAGAGTTCGGTCTTTTCTAATGGCCAGATGAGCTGTTTTTAGGAGGTCCATCAGTAGAGGCGGTAATTGTGAACATAACTTAATAAATCTGGTCCTACAGCTCAATAATACTGACTCTTTTTTTGGCACTGTGGAAAACGTTTTGAATTGTGGTTACAGTAAAAGCACATACTCAGAGCCTCCATGTTCAACTTAAACATATTGATCACTAATATGACATTAGGATAAGTAGGATTAATTGGTTCAATTTATTAATTTGTAATTTGTTTGTCCTTACCTAGTCACAGTAATGTGATCCAATGATAGATTAAAGAGGGGCATTATGCCAGAATCTGTTGAGTGGTGTTATGTTACAACCAACATTGAACTTCATATACACACTTGTGACATGTTGTTCTTACTAAACATATCGTACAGTACACGCAGATGACATTTAATGAGTCATGTTTCCAAAGGGAAGTAAGGCACCCAAAAGTGACTTTCAGCAGTTTGTGTACAGCTAAAGACCTCAAAGAGACATTTAAATTGATTGCGTCCTATATAAATATTAAAATTCTGCAAACAAAAGTTGTTTTAAACAAAATGTAAAAGTTGCACCACTGAGACAGCTGAGACAGCTATTACCACATACTGCACATACTACCATAAACAGCTACTGTAGTTTGTTGTACTATGCTGTAGTAGGTGGTAGTATGAGCTAATAACTAAAACTAATATGTATGTTGAATTTACTTGAATGTTTGCCTTGGTGTTGTCTTCACACTTTGAACAGCAGTACTGAAAGGAAGCGGAGGTTGTGAACGCGCTGAGTTACTTGACATACTCTCTCTCTCTCTCTCTCTCTCTCTCTCTCTCTCTCTCATCAGACTACAGAGGTAACCCCAAACGTAAGTGGGAAGACAGTGAGGTACGAGCAGCTGAGAGACACATGATGTGCTTCATCCATACATGCAAGGTACTGCAAAAGATTGACTGTATTCAGTGTATCAACGCCGAGCCCTATGCACTGAAGGACCAACTGGACTGGAGTGAAAAATTACATCAGAAATCGAATCACTGCCTTAAAGAGAAAGGCTTGTGCTAAGGACTCATAACTGCTCATTTTTTCCTATTTTGGCAGCTTGTCTTTGTCTGGCCCCCTGCGCTTAGGCCAGTATCCATTTCACTCAGTTCTCGCGCTGGTGCTCCCCCATTCCTTCCTGGGTGGTACCCAGTGTTTGGTTTGGTTCCCCTTCCCTGGTGCTGGCCTAGCGTAGAGGGGTTTTGTCTTTTAAAAAGTTATTTTGTTTGTCATTTAACTCATCCTGTACTTGTTTGTTGAAGTATGACCTGTAAATTGAAGTATATCTTACCTATACCTAAAGAGATTAATAATGTAACTCTTCCTTGTCTTTTTCTTTTTATCTTCTCTTTCTTCTTCTTTTTATTCAGCCGTCATTAAAAGTCTCATCTCTTTCTCTGTAACAGTCTGGTGAGACAGCTCAGACAGCAGACACTACGTATTACCATTACACAGGAATAAACATCCTATTATCTGAAAAACATATACCTGGAAAACTACGTTTCTTCAACAACACCTGCAGCTGTGATGAAAGTATTTCAAGAATCTTTACAGACTCTTCTGAACATCTGGATGAAAAATGATTCTGTCTGTTATTATTATTAATATTAAGATTGTAAAAAGTTCTTCATGCAGTCATTAAAAGGAGCTTTAAAAAGTATCAAATGTCCAATAATTATAAATAATAATAAATAATAATAATAATAATAATAATAATAAAGCGTTTTTTTAATTTGGTTTTGTTCGTTTTTCATTTTTGGTTTGTGGAAATAGGAAAGGAAAATGGGCTCGGTTTTTCCGTTTTTCCATTTTTGGTTGTAAATAAAAAAACGGAAAAACTATGGTACTTCCGTTTTTTTCGATTTTGGTTTAAAACCAAAAAACTAATTGCCTGAACGTACACGGACCGTATAAGACTACAATGCTGTCCGAAAAGCACTCAGATGAATATTCCTTTAAAAAAGGTGAAAGACGTGGTGATGACCACGAGCAGATGTGACCTCCAGGCTATTGTGTAAGTAGACTGTGCATGTTGATCACATCTGCCACATGTTACTGTGACTGCAATGACTTTGTATTGAAAAACTGGAAAACGAGGGAAATCTGTAATTGGGTCTTTTTCTCAGTTCCTTAACTGTTAACTAGTGAAAGATAAGTACTTTATTTATCCTGAGGGAAGCTGCAGAACAAAGTTCATTCATAAAAACAAACAAATGATAAAAGTAGAGGTGTAAATGTCAGATATTTATGACAAAGATTAGTGTGAATTATTCTTAATAATTATTAAATTATTCAAGAGTTAAGAATTTCATTGCTAATGATTGCTTGACGTATATTGTTGTGCCAATGATGAATAAATTCTTGAAATCTTGAAATAACAAATTGATCTTTAGTTGTTTGCAGATTCTCCACAAGGGGGCGTTGTTCAGTGCTGTGAAAGTGTATTTATAATATATAACATGAATTTGTTTTAGAGACATGATGATTCACTTTATGTTGTTGTTAAACTGCACTTGCATTATACAGAGGTGTTTCTATTATTCAGTCTCCCCTCAGTGAAGTAAATTATGTGGATGAACTAATAAAAACACCTGTTAATATTAATATTAATATTAGTCTCTCTAATATTGGTTCTAACACTTTGCTGAACATTTAGCTGATAGCACATTTGTGAGTAAAAGACGTCTTTCATTTTCATTTTTTGTTTTCAGGGACACTGTGTGTGTTCTTGTGTTTCTGACAGTATACAACATTTGTGTTTCTTCTTACTGGTAAAAAGTTTTGCCTCGATGCCGACTGGACCTGGGCGAATAATGTGAACAATGTGCCTACGTCTGCCCCTTCCACCATCTCAATTTCTGAACAACAGCCTAAAAAACAATGAGGATGCTGATCTTTGTGTGTAATAATCACAGATCATGTTCTCATGTAGATAAACATGTTGATGCAGCCAATCAACTGATAATTATTGATGATTATACAGAAACTCTTGAATGTTAAAACTGTTGCTTTTAAGTAAATATTCATGTTAAATGTAAAAATACGACTTTAAAATGCCTTTTATTAATCAAACACAGCAGCCAGAGTGTGTGAATGCATATGAAGTGATATTTCATACACGCATGTATGACAGCTGTGTATTAATCAAATATTTTCTGTGATTAAAGGAGAGTATTTGAAATCTATTTTAATAATTTCTTGCCGCTTTTCTAAATAAAAAATACATTTTTGCATTTAATGTTTTAATTTAAAGCTCTCTTTATTTTGGAGGCCAAGAGTGGAGACACTTCAGTTGACTCTCTGAGGCTGTTAAATATTCATACTACATGAAAATGTTTGTAGTTTAAAAGGGAAATAACCTCTGCAGCTTGTGTGTGAATACAGCAGTGGTGCTGCATGATGACTGGACTGTCATGGTCCTGTGCTCCTCGTGTTTCTTCCTCCTGTTTCTTGAGTTTTGTTGGTTGTTTTTTCTTTCCCTCTCCTTGTATTTATCTGTTCCAGTGTTTTTGAGCACTTCCTGTTTTATTTTTTATTCTTTCCTCTCCTCACATGTCTGTCACTTTACTTCCTGCCGTTGTGTGTTTCCCACCTCTTTGACTGTTCTGCTCCGCCCTGATTGCTTTCACCTGTCTGCTGTTATTCTCTTCACCTGTCTGCTGTTATTCTCTTCACCTGTCTGCTGTTATTCTGTTCACCTGTCTGCTGTTATTCTCTTCACCTGTCTGCTGTTATTCTCTTCACCTGTCTGCTGTTATTCTCTTCACCTGTCTCAGTAATCACAGTGCCGCCATATTACATGTTGATGAGTCAATAAAATACTCAGATTTTCTCGAAGTGTTTACCCGATCGACATCACACCAAGTGCAAACAGGTTACGTCCCTTATAGTTAGATTAAATGTTGTCTCAGGGACCCACACCTGAGTATATTTAGGTATTTCATACCTGTCTACCAGTTTTCATAAATAACCTCACCATTGTGACGTCATATTCTCCATATAGTGTTGAAACTTTTACTGAAAAAAGTGAATAACTGTCAGCAGGGTTTAAAGTATTCAGTCTAAATTTTACGTTTTTTCTCTATCGTGAAATTATGCGGCTTTCATAATTTTGAAAAAGAATAAAGTGTAATTTTTTTTCGTTCACAGTATTCTGTGGTTAACTGACCTGTTTACGTTTTACAGCATCTTACAATTTATTTTTATGCACTACTTAGCTCTAGATGTGTCCATACATAAAATATGTAGCTGCTAAACCGAATGAGCTCTAAAGATGATGTGATGGTGTGCACATATTCAGTCATGCAAACAAACTGGAAATGTCAGTGATCGACTTTGCACCAATAATTTGATAGATAGATAGATAGATAGATAGATGAGATAGATAGATAGATAGATAGATAGATAGATAGATAGATAGATAGATAGATAGATAGATAGATAGATAGATAGATGACATTATTTTTATGAAAATTAAGTTGTCATACCAGCCAGCCAGGTATAGAGAAAAAAATACAATAAAATACAAAGAATTAGATAAAATAAAATACTATAAATTAGAATAAAATAAAATAAAATTCTGAAATTGAACAAATAGGCAGTGTAAAGTGCAGTGAACATCTAACACCCATAAAAAAGAAGTGGCAAGTAGATAAGGTGCAAGGAGTCTTGAAGCAAAAAGTCAACAGACTGATCTCAGCAGGTGATGGTGGTGGGGATGATTGTAATAAAACTGATGAAATGATAACAATGGCATGAGAGTATATAATAATTATTATAATATCGATGTATGATGACAGCATAACAACAACAACAACAGCAACAATAAAAATAATAATAATATAATAGAAAACTGAAATAATTTTCATTGTTGAACTTAACCATTTACGGGTATTTGCCTTTTGCTCTACATCATGTTGTTTTTCTGTGTTTTCTTATTGTGAAGCACTTTGCTGAATTCCTTGTATGCTACACAAATAAAATATATTATTATCAAAATATCATGAGGCTCTTCTGAAAACAAAAGTCTATGTGCAGCAAATGCCGTTGAGATGTCCTTGATTTCATGGCATGAAGGGGACTCCTTAACGTACTATCTTTATTCAGTGACGGTAGGTGGCGCTATGCACCTTATAATAGGTAACGATCCGCCGTAAAATCAGCGCAAAACCGCCAACAGGGTAAATTTAGGCGGGTGTTTGTCCAGACCTCAAAATGGCAAGTCTGGTGCCCCACGAGGAGACCTTACGCCAAATGTATGGAAATGGGTTTTCAGACATGCAAATTACGAACCATCTCGTCATGGAGATGTGGGTGCGGAGGGAGCTTCAGAAAGAAGCGTGAGGAAGCTCCGTATGGATCAAAAAGTCCATCTCCGATCAACAACTGGAGGTGGCGATTGCGGAGGCCATAGACAAGGTATGTTCACAACGTAGAGATATGGATCTGTCATCTTATTATTACTATTTATTGTACATATTATTTTTGTGTTTATATTGTCTCTGTTATTTAACCTCTATCTTTAATTGCTGTTGTTGAGCTGCTGTAACTGTTAAATATCAATAAAAAGATTATCTTATCTTATTTACAGAGCAAGTCAAGTAAGAAAAGAAAAATACATACATTTATTTATTTATTTAGGATATAGCTTTTTTAAACATTCAAACGGATTATGTGATCACACGAAATTTTAATAATAAATGTTTCATTTTATACTATAAATATAATTAATGATCATTATCATAACCACCTTACAACCTGTATTTATTTTCTCGCCTTTTTAATAGGCTGGCCCAAGCTGTGGCAGAGAAATGATGGCTGGATATTTGGCAGCACAGGGTGTCCATGCATCGGAGGGTCGAGTGGGGAGGATGCTGGCTCAGGTGCAGGAGGATCCATCAGGATGGACAACAGGTTGGCTGAAGTTACCTGTAATCAGACTGGCTAAACATGGCAATTGCCTCGCATGTACGTGTTTACTACGTGTTGCAGCTCGGAAACACAGGCGGACACCGGGGCATGTAGCTTCACTCACGGCGACTTTATTTTACAATAGTTGGAGAAAACAAATAGCACTTTCCGGTGTCTGCTGTGTAAAAACTCGCTGCTGATCTTCAACAGGTTATTTCCCGCTCCACACCTGCGGGTCACCATAGCAACAACAACAACAAACCACCAAAAAAGTGCTCTCAGGTGCCACCTGGTGACAAAAACAAGTAATTGCTTGCAACAATGCACAGTGCTTGAAACATGAACATCTCATTTAACTTTCCCTGAATAACATGAATTTAGCAACATTTTTAAACACAAAGAAATTATGGGGTCCCTTTTAACTATACCCGTGAACCCGTCACATATGATATTTAGCAATCTGCACTGGGCGTATTTTAATAAATTACACCTTAACAGTGGATGGTAAGTTTGACTGTAAATGATGTTAAAAGCACAGTTGTTAACAATGAAGTTGATTGCCCAATTAACATGACGGTGGCATGTTTTTTACCCACTTGTCAGTATATATTACTACATATTGTACTGGTTCACATAGTTAGATAATTACACCCGAACGCCGGAGTTATTACGTTGTAAATTGCGGCTGTAATCTAAAGCGATACCCTAAAGTTTGTAACTGCAGGTATTATGTGTAGCCACTGAAAGTAAGATGTAATTTCTAATATTATTATTTTTTGCTTTTTAGGATGTACAAGAAACCTGAACCCTCAGCCATATCAAGCAAACTATATGGGTCACAAACTCCACATGGACCAAAATGAGAAATTGGCCATGTACGGTGTTACACATGTTGTGGCGATTGATGGCTTCACAAGCAAAGTAGTGGCACACTCTACTATGCCCATCAAAAATAATTTAACAATTTATAAGGACGTGTACAGGTTAGCCTAACAGGTGTTTTTTCCATCAATACTACTATAATACTGAAGTAATTTCAGTGAGAAGTGCAGAAGTGAACAGGACTTGCATGGCTATCTGGCTGCCGTCTCGACACAGTGCTCCAGGATGCTTTCACTTACAGAGCACCGTGTTGTTGGGACTGTCCCACAGTTTTCTATATATTTTCTATATATAATTACTTTGACCGCGGGCTTATTTGCTTGCACATCGACGCACATTATGCAAATCGACACATTGATCATTTATGTTCCAACAATATGCTCCATATTTGAGGACAAGTTCCCTTTAAAGTTTTGTAAAAACAAGAGGATATTACATTTTTTATTACATAGCAGAGTCATTGGATAACTGATCTTTTATTATAGTAGTTGCATTTCATGAAGTTAATTTTGCTTTTGTGTCATGTTTTGGTTTCTTAGACACGCAGTCCTTACTTATGGGTTGTGGGACCAGCTCAGAGTGGACCATGGAACAGAGTTTTACCTCAGCTTGTTCATCCAGGAATTGTTGGCTGAGCAAAGGCACAACCGGGAGAGGCAGCCCTACATCCAGACAACATCAACAAAAGTGAGATTGCATTAAGGAATGACACATCTGTTTCATGCTTTCTGCTGGCTAGTGTACTGTTAGCCGTTTGTATGTGGCCATTATATATACGGAGGAAATTATCACATGCAATCAAAGTAACAGTGTACGTTTCCCCCTCTGCTGATGTGGACTATGACATCATCCAGTAGGCTCCAGACACAGCACCCTCCTTATTTCTTGTGACTCTAATCATGACTCTCTGTCCTCCACTCTGTCCACATTCACTAAATATGTCACATGCCACACCAGAGACAATAAGGCACTATATATGGTAGTAATGCAAAATGGAGTTCAGCTTTATAGACTGGTTAAAGTGAATACACTGATGTCCTGTAAACTGTGCATGTTACTGCCAGGAGCCCCGGTCCTCTTTGTTCTCTCCAGTCTTGCAGGTTCCTCACTGATTCTGGTTGTGGTCCATCTGTCTGAGGTTCACTGGCCTGGTGGGGACATGATCTGTGTCTGTGTTGTGGAGAGAAGCCACAGTATAGCTACAGTTTATTACGACCCATGTATAACTCCATATATGTTTGATGATGATGATGATGATGTTCTCTTTACATGTGGCATCTATTGCACGTCCTGTCCGTCCCAGGGAGAGGGATCCATACCACTTTTCAGTAACACTTTTTTTACTTTTTTTTTTTTTTTTTTTTGGTCTTTTACAGAACCATACAGTGGAGAGAATTTGGCCTGAAATTAACCAAAGGGTAAATTATCCTGTCAAAATGGCTCTTGTTCAAATGATCGACCAAGAGACACTGGACCTGGACGATCAGTTGACAAGATACTGCACATCAAATTTGAGCTGTCAGGTCAGCAGCATTGGAGTGCAGAGAGCAGTGCAGGCGTGGAATGCCCATCGGATTCCAGGTGTGTAAAATGTTATTCAGCACCCATGTACCCTCTAACCCTAACCCTTTCATCATATTTGTTTCATGCTATTCTGTCCCACATTATGAGTGAGAGACAGGTATTACACAATTAGACAAGAGCCTTGTGCTTGTGCTATTAAATATACTCACTGTAACAGTTCGATATTCTTACAAGATTCTCAAGATCAGAGCTGAATGTAATGAGCAGCACATTTTTTAACCAATATGGGTAAAATTATTACGACATGGTCAGCCCTAGCCGTCTGGACCAGGGTTTGTCTGTTTGTCTGTCTCCAGCAAAGTCTGACAAATCACAACTCAGGCTGGTACATCCAAGTCATCACAGTAGCTCGTTATCAACAGCTTAACGTTGTCAATACCACATAATTTGTGTACCTGTTATTTAGAACCACAATGTGAGGAATGAGTGTTTACGCTGCTAGACAGTTAAAAGTGTGAAATAAATAAATAATAATAATAAAATAAATAAAGATAACCTAAGTAGAAGTAGAATGGTAGCAGAAGTAGAAGGGGAATGAAATTGTTCTACAACCTCACCATTATCAGTCCTATTTTAAACAATAATAATTAACTGAGAAATATATGTGGTGCATATCTATATATTAACTGCAAATTTGCTACATTACACAGGGAGGCAATGCAGTTATTCTGTATGATGTCTTTTGTGTAATTCATTGATTGATTGATTGATTGATTCATTCATTCATTCATTCATTCATTTTAAGGGAAAGGCATTCCCAATGTCCTGGCCCAAGAGGGTTGCAGGAAGAGGGTGCCTGAGGACCTCCTGCCTGGACCCTCTGCAGCTGCAGACCGTTACAGGCAAGAAATGGGAAATGGGAAATTCGTTAACCAGAGAGTCAATATTTGGCACTGACCCATTTCACTCAGAGGAAGAAAAGATTAGGGCTGAAACACAGTTCAGTTTCCTTCACCCTGACCTGGAAGTTCTGTTTAACAGTACTGTGAATAGTAGGCACTACAGACCATTCCAGGAATCTTTAATTGACCTCATAGAAATATAACTAGAAGAAATGCGTAGCTTGATGATAAACGCTTGCCTTCTTTGTTCAGTTCATTTTAATTATTTGCCAGTTTGTGTTGTATTTTTATGCTGCTATCCATGATGCTGTTTTATGTCATTGTTGCCATTATTGTTTTTCAATTTTTTTTGTCATTTTGTTGCCTGAGTGAGTTTTATGTTGTTAATATTAAAAACATTTCTCCCCAAAAGAATATATCAACATGTCTTTTTAATATCTACACAAATGCCAAGCTTCATGAATTGTATTTTGAGCAACTTTGTTTGTTCTAAAAGTACACACCAGTACTGCCACCACTACACAAATGAAATTTGAATGAAAACTTAGCTCCCAGTGTGACAGATGAAAGGCAGAGTCATAAATGTTGTGAAATCTATTCTATTCTATCACCTCATGGTCCAAATCATGAGGCTCTGAGATAATACAGTACATTGGTCAAAACAAACCAGAATAAAAAACAAAAGTACTCCCTGTATTTAAAAACATAACAGAAATTTGCTCCATAGAGAAATAATCCAGAAAAAGTACAATTCAACATGTCCATGAGGCAAAAACATAAAAAACAAAAAAAACAAAAGTACTCCCTGTATTTAAAAACATAGCAGACATAGAGAAACTCCATATTCAACAACAAACATATTTATTAGAAAATTGTTGGATCGATTGCATTGAAAAACTGAAAAACTCATCACCTCATGCCATAGCCTGAGCATAGGTAGTACTAGGTAGTACTAGTACTACAGTATTTGATTTTTAAAATAATGTAATGACCACATTTTGTTGTGTGTATGTTTGTTTGGTGTTATTTAATATTTTCTTTGTAATATGAAGTAAGTCCTTAGGTTATTCCAAAATCTAGACAGTACTCCAGAATTAGGATTTAAGTTCTCGTGCAAACACTGTCCGAACAGTACTATAGACAGACTACTCATCAGGAGTACTGGTTAGGCAGCCGAAGTGGGTCAGATAGAACACATCAGGGATATGAATATTTAAGAATATATTATTATTATTATTATTATATAAACAAAAAACATTTTATTATACTGATTACACATTATACTTAAGTAAGTAGTCATCAAGGTCAGGGCCAGTGTCAAAGTCCAGAGCCATTTTTCCATTCCCAGCCCATCGTTGTTGTGTATTACCATATGTGGATCCTGGACATTAAGTTGTGGAACTGGGGACAACATTTCAGGATCTTACAAAAAACTTCGATTCAGTTGTTACTCTCTTATCCCATAACTTAAGAACTTGTTCCTCATTAACTAAAGGTATGTATAGCAGTGTTAACTGCTATTTTGTTGATTTAATTAATTAATTAATTATTGTCTTTGGTACTCTAAATTCCCGCGATTCAGGTGAAAGGTCATCCATTTGCGCGCTCATTTGCCCTTAAAATTAGTAATTTAGTATTACTAAATTACTTAGTAATTACTATAATTACTTTAGTAATTAGTAATCCCTTAAAATTAAAATCTCAGGGAAGTGAAGTTGGTAGATCAAAGCTGATGGAGAGATGGACCGGGAGAGGAGAAGGGGAAAGAACAGTGAGAGTACGAAGTGTGGACTTCAGTGTCGCTAATATAGCAAGAATATTCAAGGTCTGTAAATAACAGGATGTGGACTTAAATAATGCTAACAATACAACAACAATAGGTTAATACAATTTGTATCTGTTAGCTTAGCCTATAACGGCATGTGATAAACCTGTTAAACTATTGGTTTAAGTTAAACATGTTGACTATTGGCCGGTTCTCCAGACTTTACGGGTTTGTACCCCCCCATTTACCCCCCCATTTTTCTATTAATTAAGGACAGAGTTATGAGTTAACAGTGGCCATGCACGGCTCCCTGAAATATCATGTTATTCACTATTGATGAATAATGAAGTAATAATTGCACATTAGCCAGTAAGTAAAAGATGATGACACACTGAACATTATCAGTACGTATCTGAAAGTTTAGCCTACGATCCTTTTTTGTATTAACGTTATATTAACGCCACTGCAACTGTGGTCAGTGTCATTTATTTTATTTTATTACATTTATTTTATTTTATTACATTATTGGTGTGGGGATTGTTCAGCCAGAGTGTCGCTAGTTGGGTGAATTGTGCGATGATCGATTGGTGATGCCACCTTATATATATACACTGCTCAAAAAAATAAAAGGGAACACTAAAATAACACATCCTAGATCTGAATGAATGAAATATTCTTATTATATACTTTACTTATAATATACTTTGTTCTTTACATAGTTGAATGTGCTGACAACAAAATCACACAAAAATTATCTAATGGAAATCAAATTTATTAACCCATGGAGGTCTGGATTTGGAGTCACACTCAAAATTAAAGTGGAAAAACACACTACAGGCTGATCCAACTTTGATGTAATGTCCTTAAAACAAGTCAAAATGAGGCTCAGTAGTGTGTGTGGCCTCCACGTGCCTGTATGACCTCCCTACAACGCCTGGGCATGCTCCTGATGAGGTGGCGGATGGTCTCCTGAGGGATCTCCTCCCAGACCTGGACTAAAGCATCCGCCAACTCCTGGACAGTCTGTGGTGCAACGTGGCGTTGGTGGATGGAGCGAGACATGATGTCCCAGATGTGCTCAATTGGATTCAGGTCTGGGGAACAGGGCGGGCCAGTCCATAGCATCAATGCCTTCGTCTTGCAGGAACTGCTGACACACTCCAGCCACATGAGGTCTAGCATTGTCTTGCATTAGGAGGAACCCAGGGCCAACCGCACCAGCATATGGTCTCACAAGGGGTCTGAGGATCTCATCTCGGTACCTAATGGCAGTCAGGCTACCTCTGGCGAGCACATGGAGGGCTGTGCGGCCCCCCAAAGAAATGCCACCCCACACCATTACTGACCCACTGCCAAACCGGTCATGCTGGAGGATGTTGCAGGCAGCAGAACGTTCTCCACGGCGTCTCCAGACTCTGTCACGTCTGTCACATGTGCTCAGTGTGAACCTGCTTTCATCTGTGAAGAGCACAGGGCTGCCAGTGGCGAATTTGCCAATCTTGGTGTTTCTCTGGCAAATGCCAAACGTCCTGCACGGTGTTGGGCTGTAAGCACAACCCCCACCTGTGGACGTCACGGGCCCTCATATACCACCCTCATGGAGTCTGTTTCTGACCGTTTGAGCAGACACATGCACATTTGTGGCCTGCTGGAGGTCATTTTGCAGGGCTCTGGCAGTGCTCCTCCTGTTCCTCCTTGCACAAAGGCGGAGGTAGCGGTCCTGCTGCTGGGTTGTTGCCCTCCTACAGGCCTCCTCCACGTCTCCTGATGTACTGGCCTGTCTCCTGGTAGCGCCTCCATGCTCTGGACACTACGCTGACAGACACAGCAAACCTTCTTGCCACAGCTCGCATTGATGTGCCATCCTGGATGAGCTGCACTACCTGAGCCACTTGTGTGGGTTGTAGACTCCGTCTCATGCTACCACTAGAGTGAAAGCACCGCCAGCATTCAAAAGTGACCAAAACATCAGCCAGAAAGCACAGGAACTGAGAAGTGGTCTGTGGTCACCACCTGCAGAACCACTCCTTTATTGGGGGTGTCTTGCTAATTGCCTATAATTTCCACCTGTTGTCTATTCCATTTGCACAACAGCATGTGAAATTGATTGTCAATCAGTGTTGCTTCCTAAGTGGACAGTTTGATTTCACAGAAGTGTGATTGACTTGGAGTTACATTGTGTTGTTTAAGTGTTCCCTTTATTTTTTTGAGCAGTGTATATATTGAGCATACATGGACTCTGATATACCATGCGTTTTGCAAAAACTGGGTGACAATTGTGTTTGGCATTAATGATGATTTTACAAAAATGCTGGAAATTATCGACTTTTGAGAGAAATTGTAATGTGTAATTGTTAATTTATTAGGCTATTTTGCATTTACATATATATCAGCATATACAGCACTATTCATTGGGGAATAAAAAGCATAGGGCCTATATAAGTGATGACCTGACCATTACTGTACTGCTAAAAATCCGCTTTTACTTTGCTGATTTTCTTGATTCTGAAATATGAATAGAGAGTAATCAAGAAAATCCTATAAATGTTGTCATTCCTGTATTTTCAGCTAAATCCGTCAACAATTTATCTGGTGGATGAAAATGGAGCCATCCTTTTCCCCAACCCCACCAGGATACATTGATGAGCAAGAGATGGGGGACAGATGTGAGGTCGCTGGTGATGAAGAAGGCCCTTCCACCTCTACAGCTCCCCTCAGCCATGGACCTCCCACTCCTACTCACACTCCCTGATTTTCATTTTCAAGGACAACAACCTCAGCCAGCTTGCAAAGACCCCCACCTCCAACAAAATGCTTCTCCAAGTAAGAAAACCAATGAAATCTCTTGAATCACACTGGTTAATTAATCTGGATTAATCAAATCTAATTCATAGTCATGATAATTCCATATTTCTATTGGAATTGGAGGTGACATGGAATTTTACAGAGGTATGAATTCAGTAATGCCCCTATCTTTGTGTCTCTCTGTCTTTTTCTTTCTTTCTGTCTCAAAAGGAGCATTTATATAGGAAGGGTGGAGGCAGGTACAATCCATCTTGATGGAGGTACCATGATAGTGGACTTTTCCGAGCGTGAGGCAACTGTCCCTATCATAACCGAAAAGGTGAAGCACTATTTGAGGACAGAAGAAGCCATTGTTCTTTGTGACATTCAGGGCAACAGAATTCTGGAGGGGACCGGAACAACAGGTATAATATTTAATAGTACATATAAAGTAAATCCCAACAGTATATGTTCAGTTACTGTTCAGAATGCTCTGTTGTTCAGAAACTTTTCTCTCTCAGGAAGTTAAAAGATAGTTAAGTATTTAACATTCATGTTTGTCAACATTTTTGCAGTACCCTGTGCTGGCATAAAACTATTAACAACAGAAAACCTGCTTCATGATCCATAAACGTATACGTTTTCTGTCTAGGGCTTAGGGGTTTTGGCGACAGAATTCCAGGAAAAATTATTGCCCTGAATGAGAACATGTATGTTGTGGAAAAAATATATTTTGTACTGGAAATAAAGAGAATTGATCCGACCAGAGTGTCTTTTATATTTTAATGTATTCTTGCAAAAGGTGAGCTGTCAAGAGTGCGTGCTCAGCTGGAGGAGAAACAGGAAAAGCACAGATATTTATAATGGTAAAACAAAGGAAGGGAGGTAAGACAAGGAAGGTGAAGGGAAGGGGTGTGAGGTATCATTGGGTTACACTTTCCCAAAATAGACATAATGTAAAACATTTTCACCAGAAGTGTACAATAAGTTTTATCATAATAAAATTATTTAAATGTGCATAAGAGAAAGTGAATCACATCATAAACTTATTATATATGATTATATATGATTATATAATACAATTATCTGATTAGTAAGGGCAGATTGTCCATTACATGTATCACGACATAACTACAATTAGAAGAGAAGAGGAGAAGGAATAGCATTGTTTCCCAATAATAGCTAAAAAACATTTTCACCACAAATAGACATAATGTAAAATTATTTAAATGTAATCACATTTTCACCACAATAATCTGATTAAGTTGGAGACTAATTAGTTTAAATCGTAACACATCTATACATTAGTTGGAGACTGAACCTCCTTTAAACACTTTTTGTATTTTGAGCCAATATCACATAATTACACATTCTAAATCATATGTTATTGTTGCAAGAAATTAACAAGGGGAGTTGACTTTTTGTAAATTGTGCTAACTTTTTCAAACTGATTACCTTTCAACTGCAATATGGACATTGCAGTTATATAAATTATACTATTATAGGTCTCTGTAGAAATTTACCTAGATCATAACTGAGTCAAGGGCTTGTTCTGATTGAACCTTTTTTTACATTTTACTTGTTCCCACAGTCGCCTTCATGCTGGAGACACAGCTGAAAAAGTTGAAGAGCTTGTGCTAGCAGCTGAGGAGCTGCCAGCAATATCTCAAACGTTGAGAGAGCTGGCAGAATACGCCGTGGCCAACAAAATATCGACCGTGGCCTTGACCGCAGCCCAAGCCACCTCTGTCCAGGACACATTTAAATGTGTTATTTGTAGAGTAAGTTTTGATGGTGGTAAACCTCTACTAACTGGATACCGGGCGGCATTGAGAAGCCAAGCATGAGAAAACAGTAAAAACAACAAGCCGAGAGGGATTTTTTCTTCCAGAGCTTAGCTTTTCTTTAATTATGGCCATGTACAAAAATACAGCTCTCATCAATAACAGCCGGACAAAGGAATATCCAGGTGCAGCAGAATGTCAACCAATTGTAGCAGCAGAGCCGAGGAGTCCTTCAACCTCTGACACCAAATGTCTACTCTTCACTCAACCCCACACAACTCACCTGCTGACTGATTTCCCACCTGACTCTTAACCTGAGGCTCCTCCCACCCCAGTGAAATCAATTAACCTTATTTACATCCTTTCCTCTAAACATTTATTTACATTTAACATACGCAGTGCAAATGAGTTCAGCCTAACATTACATTAACAGAAGACCTTGTAAAATACTACACAGATAAGCTAACATTCCACCCTTTCTTGAAAATGCTAAACAGAAACCAACCCTAACACAAATAACCTATACCCCCTCCCCTTTCCTTTCTCTGATCCCTCCACTCAGCCTAATCAAACGATTGGCAGCTGCTGGAGTCCTGTGGCTGCCTCAGAAGAAGTTGGAGCTGTATTCCAAAGTCAGCACGCCACCCAGAAATGGACCTCAATGAAAAAAGGCAATTAGAGAGAGTCTTCACAATATTAAAATAAAATTAACTTCCTGTATCGGACTAGTAAACTTCAAAAAACACACATATACTTTCCTTAGTGAGGGGGATGCATCCCTCACAGGTATGTTACTTTCACCTTAGTGAGGGGGATGCTTTCCAGCTCCCTCACAGGTATATAGGATAAATGTAAAATCATTTCAGGTAAGTAATCAATAACAATAATGGAACACAGAACAATAATAAGTCTTGAAATGTTCTAACATTAGGGGTCATAAGTTGGAGCTGTATTCCAAAGTTTAGATTCGGAAAGGGACATTAAAAATGGACTTGAACATAAGCAAACATTGTGCATTATTACGTTTTAATTAACCAGACATAGCAGATATCAAATCAAAATAAAATCTAATCAAGTTTATTTAAATAGCATTTTTAAAAACAACCATAACTGACCAAACTGCTGTGGAAAATTGAAGTGAATGACACAATAGTAAATACAAGTCATTCTTTTTTAATTAACAATTTTTATGTTAATCGATAGACCATATGTGATGCTCCTTTTCTGGGCTATCTAGCAGTTTATAGAATAATAACATGATTGAAAATGCCATGAAGATAAGGACCTCTGTTTATAATGATAAGTGATATATCACTTTCAATTTCACTTGAAGATGTGATGGCCAGACCATCAGGGTGGTAGCACCCTGCTGTCGCAGTCTGATTGGGTGCGACACCTGTGTTTCAGAATGGGTGATGACTTCACCCAATTGCCCAAAATGCAGGGACAGCAGCTTTGGGGACCTGCAGTTTCGTTTGACAGGATTAGAGGACGTCATAGACATCCTCCAGCCTGTCATCAGGGGATAGATTATTATTTGATTATTATCTAAGATGGTGCTTAGAGATTAATTTTCCATTCAGTCTATGAAGTTATGAATATTGAGCTGGTTCAATGAATTTGTTTATTTAGAAATGAAAAGTTTTGTTATTTCTTTTCAAACTGGTTGTGGTCTCTCCTTTATGTTGTTATCAACACGAGCCTGGCACTGATAGCAGTAACTATCAACTGCTACACACATTTTGAATCTGTCATTACTGTGTCAGAGTGTTTGTGAATAAAGTCACTGTGTTTTTGGTTATTAGCCAGGATTCCTACAGGAAAGCCAGGGAATTTAAGTATTGATTTAATCAGGATTTATTCTAGTGTGTAGTAAATTATTAAATGGACTTTTTTAATGTTCAGCAATACTGAAATGATGAATATTCCTATTCCACAGAGATATAAACACAGAAACAGGTCTTGATTCCACTCTAATTTCACTGATGATCAATATCAGGCCCTGTCATGGAAACTGTTGGGACAGCTTCCTTTGTACATTGGACTGTATGTATGGTATAATGGTATGGTATTCTTTGGCAGTCCCACGTGGAATAAGGACTCCAATATGAGTCGCCTGCCAAAGTCCAGTCCACTTTCCCTCATGTACTCTGCCATGTGGAGGATTCAGTAACAGCAGTTGCGTAAGGAAAAACACTGCTCACAAAAATTAAAGGAACACTTTAAAGAAACACATTAGACACATCAGATCTCAATATGAAGTTGGATATCTATACAAATAACGACAGGGCAATGTCTTAGGAACAAAAGGATGCCAAGTCTTTTAATGGAAATAAAAGTTTTCAGCCTACAGAGGGCTCAATTGTGTAGACACCCTAAAATCAGAGTGAAATGAAGATGTGGCAGGCTAGTCCATTTTTTCAAAAACTTAATTTCTGCAACTCAAAATGCTTTTCAGTATCTTGTGTGGCCCCCACAAGCTTGTATGCATGCTTGACAACGTCGCGGCATGCTCCTAATGAGACGACGGATGGTGTCTTGTGGCATTTCCTCCCAGATCTGTGTGAGGGCATCCCTGAGCTGTTGTACAGTCTGAGGAGCAACTTGGCGGCGCCTAATGGACCGAAACATAATGTCCCACACATGTTCTATTGGGTTTAAGTCAGGGGATCGTGAAGGCCATTCAATTGTTTCAATTCCTTCATCCTCCAGGTACTGCCTGCATACTCTTGCCACATGAGGCCGGGCATTGTCGTGCATTAGGAGGAAACCAGGACCTACTGCACCAGCGTAGGGTCTGACAATGGGCTGAAGGATTTCATCTCGATACCTTATGGCAGTCAGAGAACCATTTCCTAGGCAGTAGAGGTCTGTGCGTCCCTCCATGGATATGCCTCCCCAGACTATCACTGACCCACCACCAAACCTGTCATGTTGAACGACGTTGCAGGCAGCATAACGTTCTCCTTGTCTTCTCCAGACTCTTTCACGTCTATCACAGGTGCTCAGGGTGAA
>CM041531.1:2952601-3029932 GCA_023238725.1 Scortum barcoo | reverse complement strand
AACTCCAAACACCTGAACCCAACAGGATGCAGCTTCAAAACTGTCAAATACAGAAAGTGAAAAAGAGCTCTCATTAATATTAATGACAACGTGCTGCTACTTCAATAAAGACGAAGTGACTTCACCTCTTAAACTCTGCCAGCTCCACCAGTGGCTCCATCTATACTAACTCATGTTGTGCAAGACAAACACAAAGAAAAACTCACAGAAACTGACTGAAGTTTGGACTCAAGATCCCAAAGTTTCCAAAGAAACCAAATATGTCAGGATGAATTTTGGAGAAATGTGAACAAAAGACATCTACAATATTTATTTTAGGAACAGAGGAGCCATAAAATCAAAGCATCTTCAGTTTAAACTACTCAGTCAGTGTAAGCATCATATAGCTTCATAACAATGTTGGAAAAAGCAAAAACTGAATATGTTTGTTATATATTTGAAATAGAGATTAGTGACTCTATTTATTTTTTTCCCATATAATTAATCTAGAAACATGACAGTGAATGTAAGATAAAAATCAGGTGTTGAAGAGGTTCAGAGTGAATTATCCAGTGGAGGATTTTTCTTGTTATATTCAGGTTTTAAATCTGGAGCTCAACATTGCTCTGCCACAGTCAATGGACTAAACCACTGAAGAAGAAAATGGACTTTAGCATGAAGATACTCAGTGTGGATCAGTATAATATCAGCCTTATGTCTGCAGTTTAGTGTCACCACAACTTTCACATCATATTAATCTCAGCACAGAAGGAAAAAATGGTGTCTGACCTCAGAGTCTGCAGTCTACAGTGTGGACTCTCCAGAAAACCACACAGCAGCTTCACTCCTGAATCCTGCAGGTTGTTGTTGACTCAGCTCCAGCTCTCTCAGATGGGAGGGGTTGGACTTCAGAGCTGAGGCCAGAGAAGCACAGCTGATCTCTGACAAACTGCACTTCCTCAATCTGAATAAAGAATAAATGATGTAGATAAAAATCCATTTATAATCCAGTCAGATGTGTTCAGGTTTTAAATGTGCAGCTCAACATTACTGTGTCCTGATCAATGAGCTTTTCCATATATTGTAGAGAGTAGAGAGACTTTGTCATTGTGTTATTGTGGATCATCATCATGTCAGCCTTCTACAGACATCATCCAAATGTCACCACAACATTCACACACAGATTCATGTCAGCACAGATTAATAACAAGCTGCTGATCTCAGTCAAGTCTGGAATTAGGGGACAAATATCAAATCACACATGTTGGACTAAAAACTGTTTCATTATCTTATTTACTACATGAACCTCTTCTGACTTTTTAGTACCTTAGCAGGTAAATGTCATTAATATTAGAGGTCCACATTAGGTTCAAATGCATTTTAAACAAACAGCCACATGTCATATGTACTTGAAAAGAGTTTTTGGTGGTAGTAGTCACTTCTGTCCTTACTGAGTTTGAAGGGCTCCCTTTCCTAACACAACTACACTGTAAGAAATGACTTTATAAGCTCAGCTGAAACTGAGATGAAGCTTCAGCAGTTTGTGTTAGCTAAATCAAGTGGGTGTCTAGCAAAAAGTCACAGACTCTTTAAGAACAAATTCTCTCATTAAGTTGCTATTCCTTCACTGCAGCTTAACAAGGAGACAATGTCAAACACTAAATATTTACTTGATTTCTTTACCTTACATGACATAATTACAACAGAGTCTGTTTTCTTCCTCCAGCTTATTTTTTCAAATCCTCAAACAGACCTTGAATCCTGCTTTGTTGTGACGTGTTAGACTGCTGTTTATTACTCTTAGCTCTGGTTTAATACACACCACAGCAGCTGTGTGGGTTGACTCTGTACCAGCCACATCAGCTTCTGATACCATGAAGATCATCACAGTTCCTTACTTCACCTTTTCTGACCGTTGCATTCGTGTATTATTTTTTTAATTTCTTTTACTCTCTGTTTCAACAGAAGCTCAAACTCTTTATCTCCTATCATCAGATCACAGTGTGAGTCTGTGGAAGCTGAAAAAGTTGTCCTGTCAATCACTTTAGTTCTCTACTTTTTGTTACTTTTACGAGTTGTTCAGCCATTTGGAAAGACAGAAACATTTCTTCAAATCTGTGCTCAGACAATTCCTTAAATTTTATTAACCAAAAATTTGATACATCAGGCAAAGATTTAAATTGAATTAAAAAAATAAATACATAATGTACAGTCAGTGAACTGACCTCAGAGTCTCCAGTTTACAGTGTGGACTCTCCAGTCCAGCAGACAGCAGCTTCACTCCTGAATCCTGCAGCTTGTTCTTACTCAACACCAGCTCTCTCAGATGGGAGGGGTTGGACTTCAGAGCTGAGGCCACAACTTCACAGTGAGTCTCCTGAGAGTCCAAAGCCAGAAAGTCTGTCATAATAGTTAAATAACAAAATATGTTATCATGAAAGACAAAAATTTGTATTTACTTCTGCATTTGATGTCAAAACAGGTTAACATTCCTTTGCTTTTCACATCAGTGGTTCATCTAATCTAATGTCACTGTGTTCAAAATGAAAAAATAAGTTTCATCACTCTCTCATACTTGCAAACTTTTAACTTGTAAAAGCCTGAACCATGAAATAATTGCCAGAATTTTTTAAAGTTTAAGTGTTTATTGAACCTTCTGACAAATTAAAATAAATAAATAAATAAATATCAATTTGCACATATGATTTTTAATTTGTATAATCTTTGCTACATTTGACATTTTTATTTATTTTTTGGTTATTTTGTATTTTCTGGCATTTTGATTGTATACATTTTTTATACTTTTCAGGAAAAAAATATACTGATGATGCAGAGGTCTCAAAAACTCGTGTCAAATATGATGCACTTGGAGTTAAAGGGTTAATCTTTATTTTGTTTTAATCTGAAGATCTTCAGATGAAAAGAGAGAAAACATTTTGTGCTTAATGATGTCCACAGTCTGTCAGTGTGATCTGATCACACATCTGTCTCCACAATGTTAGAAAGAGACCATCTTGATTTGAAAACCATTTTTACAAGTCAGTGAACAATTTCACTCGGGATCTCTCTTTGCTCGCTAGCTGCTGCTGTCTGGTTCACTTACATAAGTGAGAAAATAGGTATGATTAAATGTCAATATAATTAAATATTTTGATGTTTATGAAAGATTACAACATAAAGTTTTGTCTAAAAAACTAATTAAGCACACAAACACATAACAAACCAATAAGGTTTCATCATTTTCAACATGATATCATCATCAGAGATGTTATCAGTGTTTCAGCATTACACCACATCCTTGACCTTATTTGTGTTGAGGATCTCTTAAAAAGTCTAGAAGTTCTTTTATATTTATCAGACCTCTTATTGGTGGAAACTGCATTTCCTACTGCTGCTCTTCTTTACATCAACAAGAGAGAGAAACACCTGCAGGTTTCTCTCTGTGAGTATGTAACACAACATCCCTCTTTAAAATAAAAATTGAATTCATGAGCTTGGTTCAGCACATTCAGGGATTTTGCAGCAACTGTCTTTGTCTGAGCTAATGTTATTTATTAGCACATCTATCTAAAGTTTGCTGGTATTAACTTATTGTGATAGCATTCAACATCATCCCATAACTGCCACAGCCAAAGTTATATCCATCCATCCATCATCTATACCACTTATCCTCACACTGGCTCGCGTGGGTGCTGGAGCCTGTCCTAGCTGGCATTGGGTGAGAAGCAGGGTACACCCAGACCTTGTCACCAGTCAATCACAAGGCTGACATATAGAGACAGACATCCACTCACATTCAGACCGACGAGCAATTTTAGAATCACTAATTAACCAAACCTGCAGGTCTTTGGATGGTGGGAGGAAGCCAGATTACCTGAAGAAACCCACACAGGCACAGAGAGAACATGCAGACTCCTCACAGAAGGGCCCCAGCCAGCCGGTGGGTTCGAACTAAGAAGCCTCTTGCTGTGAACTGACGGTGCTCGCCACTGCACCTACCCCAAAAGCTATATACTCGATTTAAAGACTACTATGAGTACAGTAAACTAGATTTTGAAACCAGCCCCTCCCTTCAGGTCTATCTCCAAAGCCACTCCCCCAAAACACATGAACATACACTGCCTGACTACTGCTGGAGGACGAGTCCACGAGAGAGCGTTGGAGAGAGGAGCACAGCACATCGTTACCATCACTAATTATATCCACCTGGCTCATGTCTCATTCATCTTTAAAAACACCTAACATTAATTATAATTGAACATAAACAACCATCGTGGCTGTTATTAGTTCTCACAGCGTCACTTTTCAGACACTTCACTTCCCTCAGTTCTCACCATCGTTGAAAAGTCGTACTGGTGTTGACTCTGGTTTGACCTCTTGCTTCATCTAATCTCTTTTTGGTTGTAGCCTTTCCTAATTCTGTGCTTTCTTTCTCTGCCATTCTTGTACAGCTAGTTTGCTAGCTTTAGCGACCTAGCCTTGTAAAAGAGTTTTTATTTAAATTTACTATACAAGTTTACTTTTTTGTGAAAAAGGATTTAATTTGTTTTATTGCTGTTAAGATGTAAAAGTTATTTGAAAAATAACATAACACAACATGCTTCTAAAATCAAAAGCCTACCTTAGCTCTAATTTTATAAGTACACATGATCTGTTAGAATCCCTGTCTTGTGTTTTGTCTCCCCCTGTCTGTCACTGTCTGTTTGTTGGCCGCATAGGAGGACGAGGTAACTCCAGGGCATTCACTACCACACCTGGTTCAGCCGCACCACCTGGCAGTCATTCTACAATCAACCCACCAACAGGATTTAAGCCCGGCTCATTCATCCACTCATCGCCAGATCGTTCAGTTACCTCTCTCGGTACTTCAGTGGCTTCTAGCAATTCTTTCCTTGAACTCTTGCCTGTACCTAACCCATTCTGTTTTGTTGTACTCCAGACTCCTGGCTCCGCCGCGGCTGCCTCCCTGGCTTACCTCGTCTTCCCCTCTGCAGTCCTCCCTGCAGCTCTCTGGTGCAGCTCGGCTCTCTGCCCCTGCGGCATCAGCCCATACGCCAAGCCGTGACGCCCACATGGCTGGCCAAACTCTGATTTTTGATTTCTACTCATTGAAAAGAACATTAAAACTCTGAAACTTCAATCCATCTGGTGTCCGCTCTAGTCTGCATTTCGGTGTCTAGCTCCTCTCTGCCTGGGAATCGTAACATGATCCTTTGAAGATACAACAGGCAGATAATAAAATATAATAAAAACCAAGTGAAACACAATTTAAATATTTTTATAATATGTATATCTCAAGAACTAAACTACTGATCAACACTGATTTATATTGTTAATCACATCTGGACTTACAGAGCCTTTCTGCAGTTCCTCACAGCTGGAATCAGTCTCCGTCGTCCCTCCACTGATGTGTTGTACTTATTCAGGTCCAACTCATCCAGAACCTCCTCTGACATCTGCAGCATGTAGGCCAGAGCTGAGCAGTGGAATCTCAGAGAGTTTCTTCTCTGATTTGTTCTCTGACTTCAGGAACTCTTGGATCTCCTGATGGACTGAGTGGTCGTTTCATCTCCATCAGACAGTGGAAGATGTTGATGCTTCTCTCAGGAGAGATCTTATCACTGTTCATCTTCTTCAGGTTGTTGATGGCTCTCTGGATGATTTCTGGACTGTTGTCTGTCTGACCCAGCAGGCCTCCTAAGAGTCTCTGGTTGGTCTCCAGAGAGAGGCCATGAAGGAAGCGAACAAACAGGTCAAGGTGACCATTTTTACTTTCATGGGATTTCTGCATGGCTCTCCTCAGGAAGTCATCCAGAGATGAGTCACTACTATATCTTGAGTATCTCCAGTTTTCTTCCAGGAAGTCCTTCAGTGCCTTTCTGTTCTTGTTCTTGTTGGTGTAACAGTGGAACATGTAGACTGCAGCCAGAAACTCCTGAATGCTCAGATGAACAAAGCAGTAGACTGTTTTCTGGAAGATCACACACTCTCTTTTGAAGATCTCTGTACAAACTCCTGAGTACACCAGAGGCCTCTGTGACATCAAGTCCACACTGCTCCAGGTCTTCTTGGTAGAACATGATGTTTTCCTTTCTCCAGATGTTCAAACGCCAGCCTCCCCAGCTTCAGAAGAACTTCCCTGTCAGCCTCCATCAGCTCCTGTGGACTCGTCTCATGTCCCTCATCATACTTGTGCTTCTTCCTCTTTGTCTGAACCAGCAGGAAGTGTGAGTACAGGTCAGTCAGGGTCTTGGGCAGCTCTCCTCTCTGGTCTGTAGTCAACATGTGGTCCAGAACTGTAGCAGTGATCCAGCAGAAGACTGGGATTTGACACATGATGTGGAGAGTCCTGGATGTCTTGATGTGTGAGATGATTCTGCTGGACAGATCTTCATCACTGAATCTCCTCCTGAAGTACTCCTCCTTCTGGGCGTCAGTGAAGCCTCGTACTTCTGTTAACCTGTCTACATGTTTAGGAGGGATCTGATTGGCTGCTGCAGGTCGGGAAGTTATCCAGACGAGAGCCGAGGGAAGCAGATTCCCCTTGATGAGGTTTGTTAACAGCACGTTGACTGATGACTTCTGTGTGACATCAGACACAACCTTATTGTTGTAGAAATCCAATGAAAGTCTGCTTTCATCCAGGCCGTCAAAGATGAACAAAAGTTTACAGACAGCGAGCTGCTCTGCTGTGACCTTCTGTAATGTTGGATGGAAAACATGGAGCAGCATGAGAAGACTGTACTGCTCATCTTTGATCAAGTTCAGCTCCCTGAATGAAAACAGGATCAGCAGACTGACATCTTGGTTTTCCAAACCCTCTGCCACAGTCCAGAGTGAACTTCTGCACTGAGAAGGTTTTTCCAACACCAGCGACGCCGTTCGTTAGAACCACTCTGATGTGTTTCTGTTGGTCAGGTAAGGCTTTAAAGATGTCGTGGCCCTTGATTGGAGTTTCATGGAGGGTCTTCATCTTGGAGGTTTTCTCAAGCTGCCTCACCTCATGTTGTGTATTAACCTCTTCACTCTGTCCCTCTGTGATGTAGAGGCTCAGTGTAGATCCTGTTGAGGAGGGTTCCACTTCCTGTTTCATCAGTTCCTTCAGTCACATGTTCACATCTCCTCCTCAGACTGATCTTATATTCATCTAAAACCTGCTGCAGACCACCATCTGCTGAAAGAGAAGAAAAATGTGAAGCTAAAGAAAGATTTTTTTTCATTGCAAATAAACATGATAAATAAATGAACATATAAAGAAATAAAGCTCATGAATTCCACCTGAAAAGAAACCAGTCAGATTCATTAATGGAGTGAAAAATAATGCCAACGTGATTTTATATTTATTGTTGATAGTTTTTTATTATTTAAGGGAAGACAAAGTTATTTGGTGAAATATCAGAAATATGTTGGTGTTTGATTGACAGCAGAGGTGACAGGCTGAACCTCAGCAGCTCTTCATCTACAGTGGGTACGGAAAGTATTCAGACCCCTTTAAATTTTTCACTCTTTGTTTCATTGCAGCCATTTGCTAAAATCGAAAAAGTTCATTTTATTTCTCATTAATGTACACTCAGCACCCCATCTTGACAGAAAAAAACAGAAATGTAGAAATTTTTGCAAATTTATTAAAAAAGAAAAACTGAAATATCACATGGTCATAAGTATTCAAACTCTTTGCTCAGTATTGAGTAGAAGCACCCTTTTGAGCTAGTACAGCCATGAGTCTTCTTGGGAATGATGCAACAAGTTTTTCACACCTGGATTTGGGGATCCTCTGCCATTCTTCCTTGCAGATCCTCTCCAGTTCCTGTCAGGTTGGATGGTGAACGTTGGTGGACAGCCATTTTCAGGTCTCTCCAGAGATGCTCAATTGGGTTTAGGTCAGGGCTCTGGCTGGGCCAGTCAAGAATGGTCACAGAGTTTTTTCCGAAGCCACTCCTTTGTTATTTTAGCTGTGTGCTCAGGGTCATTGTCTTGTTGGAAGGTGAACCTTCGGCCCAGTCTGAGGTCCTGAGCACTCTGGAAGAGGTTTTCTTCCAGGATATCTCTGTACTTGGCCGCATTCATCTTTCCTTCAATGCAACTGCAACCAGTCGTCCTGTCCCTGCAGCTGAAAACACACCCCATAGCATGATGCTGCCACCACCATGTTTCACTGTTGGGATTGTATTGGACAGCAGGTGATGAGCAGTGCCTGGTTTTCTCCACACATACCGCTTAGGATTAACGCCAAAAAGTTCAATCTTGGTCTCATCAGACCAGAGAATCTTATTTCTCATAGTCTGGGAGTCCTTCGTGTGTTTTTTGGGCAAACTTTATGCGGGCTTTCATGTCTTGCACTGAGGAGAGGCTTCCGTCGGGCCACTCTGCCATAAAGCCCCGACTGGTGGAGGGCTGCAGTGATAGTTGACTTTGTGGAACTTTCTCCCATCTCCCTACTGCATCTCTGGAGCTCAGCCACAGTGATCTTTGGGTTCTTCTTTACCCCTCTCACCAAGGCTCTTCTCCCACGATCTGTGCCTTGCCACAATTCTGTCTCTAAGCTCCTCGGGCAGTTCCTTTGACCTCATGATTCTCATTTGCTCTGACACGCACTGTGAGCTGTAAGGTCTTATATAGACAGGTGTGTACCTTTCCTAATCAAGTCCAATCACTTTAATTAAACACAGCTGGACTCCAATTGAAGGAGTAGAACCATCTCAAGGAGGATCAGAAGAAATGCACAGCATGTGAGTTAAATATGAGTGTCACAGCAAACGGGTCTGAATACTTATGACCATGTGATATTTCAGTTTTTCTTTTTTAATAAATTTGCAAAATATTTCTACATTTCTGTTTTTTCTGTCAAGATGGGGTGCTGAGAGTGTACATTAATGAGAAATAAAATGAACTTTTTTGATTTTAGCAAATGGCTGCAATGCAATGGAACAAAGAGTGAAAAATTTAAAGGGGTTCTGAATACTTTCCGTACCCACTGTAAATCTTCATCTTTAAACACAGAGCTTTCTCTCTGCTCATCAGCACAGACAGTGTTGATCCAGTCAGTTTAGCTACAGACGTGGCTTTGGTTTGAGTTAAGAGACCATCTCAGGTTGGTCTCTATTGACATGTTACCAATCAGAGCCACATCAGCTGGAGATGCATGAATTCATGGTTTGACACAACGACGTGCAGAAAAACAACAAGAGACAAAGTTAACATGTTGTAAACTGCAGCGTACAAACTGAGGACAGACAGTGTTTTGTTAGCAGAGGTGGTGAAGTGAGACCCTGTTTAACATCTGGAATAACCAGTGTTGATATCAGCAGGAAGGTTTTTAAACTGTTAAATGTGCTGCAGCTGATGAGCTCTTTAATTATCTACTGAAGCCTGCTAACTGATGTTAGCGGTGCACTTTTCCTCAGTGGATGTTTGTTTCGGTCGCTTGTTCAACAAGTCGCTCTGCAGGATGAGACGTCTGTTTGTAAGTTAGAGAAGAAGGAGACGTTGGCAGGAAAGTTAATGTGAGCTGTTGTTCACAGTCTGAGGCTCATGTTGTGTCTAAGGCTTTAAATAAACTTTAAATGTAAAGATATTTATAATGATCTTAAATGTTCGTGCTGTATGAAACAACAAATGTGTTCAAACAACAGGTATTGTTTTCAGACATGATGACAGCAGCAGACAGATGTTCAGTCTTACTTTGTACACTGCTGGTCTGACTGGCTGTCTGCAGTCCAGCTCTTGTTCTGGATCTTTCTCCACACTGGGGACAGGAGGAGTCTCCTGATGAAGCAGACTGGTCCCAGTATGAGAGCTGATGCACTGTCTGCAGAACCAGTGTCCACAGCTGGTAGAGACTGGATCCTTCAGGACGTCCTGACACGAAGCACAGCAGGACGGCTGCTCCTCCACAGAAACATGACTCCTCTTCCTCTCTCTGTGAAGACATTTCTTTATCACTAAAATGATTTGTTAGTTGTTGTTGAAAATATCAGATTTGTCTGACACTGTCTGGAAGCTCAGATGGTCACAGAGAAAAGTCAAAGTGTTTTTACTTTTCTGTCTGAATTCAGGATTCAGTCTGTAATAAAAATGATTGTTTCTTTTATTTCAACTCTTCTGCTTTCATTAACACTAATTTACTGTTTTTCCTGCCAGTCAGTCTTATTAAACATTTAGTGATCTGCTTGTAGTTTGTTATTAAGACAAACTCACAGTAAAAGTCTCCATTAAAGAGAGCTGATTAAGTCCTTTACTGTTTTAAGGTCCACTTACTAATGATTCAAAGCTTTCAGCTGGAAGCTCTCAATCATTAGTAAGTGGACCTTTGAATTTTCACAATATTTGACAAAAGTAGTGAAAAGAACAAACTCAAAGCTTCAACACACAGAATCAAGATGAGCAAAGCTTTTCTACAAATGCTTTTTGGTTAAATTGGTTAAAGTGTCAAAGCAGTTAATGTGAATACTCTTATGTCCTGTAAAGTGCATGTTACTGCCGGAGCCCCGGTCCTCTTTGTTCTCTCCAGTCTTGCAGGTTCCTCACTGATTCTGGTTGTGGTCCATCTGTCTGAGGTTCACTGGCCTGGTGGGGACATGATCTGTGTCTGTGTTGTGGATAGAGAAGGTCGAGTGGCCCAGAGCTCCATATGAGGACATCTAGGGATGCACCTGGACTCACGGACTCATTTCCATTACCTGTGATACCTCATACGTGGACTAAACCCATGAACTCAGCATGTATAATTCCCTATATGATTGATGAAGATGTTCTCTGTACATGTGGCATCTATTGCATGTCTGTCCATCCCAGGGAGAGGGATCCCTCATCTGTGGCTCTTCCTCAGGTTTCTTCTTTTTTCCCATAAAGGGTTTTTTGAAGTTTTTCCTGACTCGGTTCGAGGGTCTAAGGACAGAGGGTGTCACAACTGTACAGATTGTAAAGCCTCTCCGAGGCAAACAATGTTTGTGATTTTGGGCTCTAAATAAATAAATTTGACCTCCTGTTGCAGAATTATGATATGAACTGATTCAAGATGCATCTGTTAGATCAGAACAGCTGATCTGAGAAGAGCCAAACAACAACATGTTCTGAGGACAAATATGAGAAAATGAACTTCACATTTGAAGAACTTTCTTTCAGATTCTGAATAATTTCACAGAATCACAATGACTTCTACATGAGGACAAAAATATATGAAGATTTTCTTGAAGTTTAAATTCTGAAATGGAGGTTCTCTTGGTGTTTTTCCACAGAAATAAAATAAGATCCATTTTAGTTTGAAACAGTATCTGAACTAATAGTTCTGCATCATGAATATAAATCTTTTAGCAGAACATTTTATCTCCATCAGGTCAGTTTACAGTAAAAACAGTCTCTTACTTTGTGTCTGATGGTCCAGGTTCATTATTGAACTCTGCAGGAGGAAGCTCTTTGGACCGATCACTCTTCATAGACAGACAGCTGGATCCTGCAGACTCTGATCTGTCCTCCTCTTCCTCCACACAAACACTCATCTTCTGATCTGAGGTCAGTCTGAGAGGTAAAACAGAGACACTGACTGTGAGCTCAGAACATTCAAGAAAAACAAGTTTGATTAAGAGTCAGAGATGAGAAGAGAGAACAGGAAGTAACACACAATCTTTATCACACACACACACACACACACACACACACACACACACACAGTATACAAGGATTCAAGGATTGTTTATTGTCATTCCAACACAAGTTAAACATGGGATGGAACGAGATTAGCTACCCTGGTCCCGGGTGCAAGCCCAAATAGAATAAGTATAAGTATAAAAAGTAGAAGTAAGTATAAAAAAAGTAGAATATTACAAAATAAAATAAAGAAGATAGAAAAGCAAGAATGAGCTAGTGCAAAATGAGTGGATAAATATAAATAAACAGAATAAATAGGATTAACTGCAAGTGAAAATAGAGGATATGACAATGTACAAAGTCATATACAACATATGACAAACATACAACAGCCAATATCTCTTGAGGTAGTAGTATACAAAAGAAGATTTTAAAGTGTCTTAATTTGTGGTTGTGCAATGTTCAGGTAGTGCAAAACAAAAGCAACTGCATTCTGTGCAGGTGTTGCAGTGTGCAGATGTGTATTGTACATTATAATAAAGCAGCTCTCCACCTGCTCAGCTTGTTTTCTTGAGTTATTGCAGGTTTCATGTGAATTATTCAGCCAATCAGCACTTTGTGTCCACAGATGAATCAAAGTGTTGAGTTCAGTCTAACATTTCTTTCCTCAGGAAGAAAACTGACTCAGAGACTCTGACAGTGAAATAATAAACATGTTGGATTAATACTCACCCTGCTTCGATCTTCAGTTTTCTCCTTCTGCTCTGTCGACTCAAAATGGAGTCTGAACTGACTGAACACTTTCAGGTTTCCTCCCTTTTCTCACTTAACTGGATTACCTGGTTAGTTTGGTTCCTCCCCTTTCCAGTTACAAGAAATCAGAGTTCATCTGAGTGTGTGTGTGTGTGTGTGTGTGTGTGTGTGTGTTTGTGGTGCTCACACAGATCAGCTGTTTATCATGATGTGTTGATGAGCGTCTCTTGGCCTGAACAGTTTGAAATAAAATGAGTTTTAGTCTGAATGTTTGTATGTTTTCTCATCTTTTCTCTAAATGATGCTAATGATTATTGTCATTGTTTAAAACCAAAGTACTTTTTTTCCTTGATAGTTTCTTTTTCAAACTTAAAGGAAATAAAAACCTCATCTCCTTCATGTTTCACTGGATCTGGAGCTTTCTGGGGGGCAGTAACACTGATATAGAAAAAAAAGGGGAATAATAAAGTAATTCTTCCTCGTCTTTTTCGTCTGAACATCTTAAACTTCATGACTAAAAAAGAGCAGGAGAAACTCAAGAAATTCAAAGAGAAACTGTTCCTCCATTTTTATTCAGCCGTCATTAAAAGTCTCATCTCTTTCTCTGTAACAGTCTGGTGAGACAGCTCAGACAGCAGACACTATGTATTACCATTACACAGGAATAAACATCCTATTATCTGAAAAACATATACCTGGAAAACTACGTTTCTTCAACAACACCTGCAGCTGTGATGAAGGTATTTCAAGAATCTTTACAGACTCTTCTGAACATCTGGATGAAAAATGATTCTGTCTGTTATTATTATTAATATTAAGATTGTAAAAAGTTCTTCATGCAGTCATTAAAAGGAGCTTTAAAAAGTATTAAAATGTCCAATAATGCTGTGTGCATAATACATCACATCATCATTTTACACTTTGAACAGTTTATGATCTACAGCTACAGAAAAATAAAGACCACCACAGAATATGTAAAGGAATCAGCTGGAATCAGTCGTGACTCAGTTGTGAACACAAAAACCAGTTTTATAGTGACAGTTTAAATCTCCTGTGTGACCTCTGACCTCTGGATGTTCACAGTGAGGTTGAGCCAAACGTGAAATTGAACCAGCAGACTTCTCTGTTTCTGTGTTTGCAGTGACGAGACCCGAGAGGCTCTGCTCAGCTGGAGCAAACACATGATGACGAGGCAGAGCGCTTCTGTGTGGTTGATGGTAATATTCAATCATATCTATTATATAATCAATAATATTGAGTCCAGCATGACTCAATGAACTCAATGACTGAATGAACAAACAACAACAAACAAGCTTTTATGTATTTTGATGATCAACACTTCAGCACACTTTGTCATATCTCATATGGAGGTTCTCTGGTGTTTTTCCACAGAAATAAAATAAGATCCATTTTAGTTTGAAACAGTATCTGAACTAATAGTTCTGCATCATGAATATAAATCTTTTAGCAGAACATTTTATCTCCATCAGGTCAGTTTACAGTAAAAACAGTCTCTTACTTTGTGTCTGATGGTCCAGGTTCATTATTGAACTCTGCAGGAGGAAGCTCTTTGGACCGATCACTCTTCAGAGACAGACAGCTGGATCCTGCAGACTCTGATCTGTCCTCCTCTTCCTCCACACAAACACTCATCTTCTGATCTGAGGTCAGTCTGAGAGGTAAAACAGAGACACTGACTGTGAGCTCAGAACATTCAAGAAAAACAAGTTTGATTAAGAGTCAGAGATGAGACAGAGAGAACAGGAAGTAACACACAATTTTTATCACACACACACACACACACACACACACACACACACACACATACACACACACACACACACACACACAAACAGCTCTCCACCTGCTCAGCTTGTCTCTGACAGTGAAATAATAAACATGTTGGATTAATACTCACCCTGCTTCGATCTTCAGTTTTCTCCTTCTGCTCTGTCGACTCAAAATGGAGTCTGAACTGACTGAACACTTTCACTTTCAGCTTCCCTTCCTGTTCTCATGTAACTGAATCACATGGTCAGTGACGCTCCTCCCCTTTCCATTTACAGGAAATCAACTGAGTTTATCAGCTGATAAGCTGTTTATCATGATGTGTTGATGAGCGTCTCTTGGCCTGAACAGTTTGAATTAAAATGAGTTTTGATCTGAATTTTTTTCTTGAGGAAAACACAAACTTCATATCCTTCATGTTCCACTGGATCTGGAGCAATTCTTCCTCGTCTTTTTCTCCTTAACATCTTAAACTTCATCACTAAAAAAGAGCAGAAGAGACTTTTCTTTCTCAGAAAACTCAAGAAATTCAAAGAGAAACTGTTCCTCCATTTTTATTCAGCCGTCATTAAAAGTCTCATCTCTTTCTCTGTAACAGTCTGGTGAGACAGCTCAGACAGCAGACACTACGTATTACCATTACACAGGAATAAACATCCTATTATCTGAAAAACATATACCTGGAAAACTACGTTTCTTCAACAACACCTGCAGCTGTGATGAAAGTATTTCAAGAATCTTTACAGACTCTTCTGAACATCTGGATGAAAAATGATTCTGTCTGTTATTATTATTATTATTATTATTATCATTATTATAATAATAATAATAATAATAATAATATTGTAAAAAGTTCTTTGGACTTCGGATTTGGACTGTCGGTGAGCTCTGTGTATCATCAAACAACCACTTTGGCTTTATTTATTCACAGCAAAGACCTTCTACAGCGGGCTGGAGGGTAAGCTGACATTTCATCTGAAGATAATCGATGAAGAGAAATGCTGCTGTGGAGTGTCGTCCATTTTTTTCTGTCTCTCTCTCTCTTTCTCAGGTCAGTGTGTAGAGAAGAGGGCTTTCTACCGGCTCATCTCTGGCCTCCATGCCAGCATCAACATACACCTGAGCGCCAGATACCTGTTAGATGGTGAGACACAGCAACACTTGCAGGAACCCTCTGCGACTCATTCAGCCGTTTATTCACCTCCATTTTCTTTGTCTCTTGTTTGTCAAAGATCTGTAGCTTCATATTTGGCACACAGATAATGAGAGTGGAGTGAATCGAAGAAGCGTATTTCCTAAAATGTCAAATTCTAACTCTCCCATCTCAACAGTGTCTTTCCTCAGCTTTGTTCTCAGTAACTCCTCACCATCCCTCTCTCGGTTCACCCCTTCTTTTCCTCAGACAGCTGGTTTCAGAAGAAGTGGGGTCACAACGTGTCAGAGTTCAGACAGCGTTTTGACGCTGAGCTGACGGCCGGCTCATGAGGGGCCCAAGAGGCTCCGCAACCTCTACTTCCTTTACCTGATAGAGCTGCGAGCGCTGGCCAAAGCACTGCCGTTCTTCCAGCAGCCGTCCTTCCAGCTGTACACCGGCAGACCAGAGGAGGACCAGAAACACAAAGAGCTGCTGCTGCACATCCTGCAGCTGGCCCGGTCAGCCTGAGCCCTGATACCGACACCACAACGGGCTGTTATTGGGCTCTCAGGTGTGGTATATTTAAATGAAGAACATGAACAGATAACTGTAAGGAACCACCCTCTGTATTAAACTCAGCCACCTTTTGTTCACCTCGTGCTCCAGCCATTCTCAGAATTGGCTGCAGTTGATATCATATATGGTATAAACCAGAGGCTTTTAGGGTTCAGCTGAGGGCTGGACTCCTAGGCTAGAGGAGCAGTGATGATAGTATATGTAAACAAGTAATGGCAGGGTGATACGAAAGTATAGGTTATGCATGTTTGTCCTTATAAAGGAGAGACACAGCAGCAGAACTCAGCTATATCCATATATGAAACTACGGTCAGCCTTCAAGTGCAGAAGAGGTATAAATGTAGGGTGAACATAGAAGACTTTGAATTCCTGGGTCACCTCATCACAAAGTCGGTTCCTTTTATTTTTTCATGTTCTTACTTGAGGTGTTGGACTTTTAGGGAATTCCCGAAACCCTAGAGGGCCGGGTCTCGTTTTGTTAATGTATTGCTATGCTTTGTTAATCTACAGTTTATGTTTAATAAATTTGTAAGTGTGCAATATATTAATTGAGAGTCCTGCGCATTCATCTCCACTCCAGCACAATACTCTACAAAAAATTGGCGTCACGAACAGGATCTGGCAAATCGGAGCTGCAGAGAGACTTTCGGGACTTCAGCCGGGAGAGAAGGGGGGGGCTCGAGAACTGGCCAGCTCGAGTAAGTTTGAACTTTTTCTTCCTTCTCCCCCCTCCTCTCCAGGTAAGGAGGACTGGGGTGATCTGAGCTTTGACCAGTAAATTTAAGAACTTGATGTTTGAGTTTTTGGAGTTGAGGAGGAGTGCTCAGTGACAATTTAATATTAAAAAGGAACCGCTGTTTGGTGTTGTTTTGTGTAAATTCCAAATTTATTTAATAAGATAAGATAAGAAACTTTGTTCTGGTGTTTGAAGTTGCAATTAGACTACAAATTATGGAAGAACTATGTGGAGGCACAAGTTGAAGAGTTGTGTAAACATTTGTGTGAAGATGTACAGAGAGTAGAGATCTGTGTTGCGCAGTCTGGCATATATCCAAAAGGGAATTCTGAGGAATCCCCACTTACTAAGACGCACACAGAGCCCCAGACAATAGTGTGTGTGTGATAATAAGTTCTATGTGTGCGGTTCTGGAGAAAATTGTCATGGGGAGCCAAATTTATTGTTGTATTCAAGAAGTTTGATATGTTTTAAGTCGCACATGAAATTCTAAGTTTTTGTGACGGATGCGGAAGATCCATGAGGGGGACGCATGAAGCACAGATAAACTGATGTATTTACATGTGTGCGGTTCTGGTCTTGTCTAAAAGGTAGGAGAAATCCTACCATATTTTAAGTCACACGCAAGAGCCTAAGTCTCTGTGATAGATTAACCACAGATAAACTAAGGTATCGATGAGCGGGTGGTCTTGGTCTTCTGTAAGAGGACTGAAGTCGCATATAAGGGGTGTAAGAGATCTGTGATGTGCAAGGGACGCTCACAAGAATAAAACAGGCTGTAAATAGGGTATATGCTTTTGCGGTTCTGGCTCCAAAAGAAATCAGCCTGGTATGTTTAAAGTCACACATAGCATTGGTGTTGTGCGTGTACCGATTAGAGATGGGTTATTTTGTAAGTCCTATAGGCAAGTCATTGGGAAAATGATAACAGTACACACGGTAAATTAAGAGAAAAGAGAAATAACTGTATCTGGGGGTTCTGTACCTGATCAATACTTAATCCAACAAAGTGCAGTTAGAATATTTGAAGAGGCCTGTTTTAATGTAAGACGTCTGGGGGGTTGGTTTTTTTTTCCCTTTTGTGAGTTTGTTGGTGTCTGGTTTCTTGTTGGTATATTCCAATGGGAAAGTACATTGCAGCGGGGGTGTTTTTAAGATCTCTGCTGTGGGTGTGCGGTGCCTCTGCCCTCGAGGCCCTGGACCGGACACCGGCAAACCTTTTTCTTTGTCTCTTTCTCTGTCTGCCGCAGTGGGACGAAGCGCGCACTCACATATCCCTCCTGCTGCAGATGCCCTTTTCTCTCTCTCTCTCTTCCTCTCTCTCGCTCTTAAGCACACATTACATTGTACACACATACACACACATACATGAATAATATTACTCATATGTGATTATAAAGTTATCCCCATCAATCTTGGTTTTTCAGAAAATTCATCTTGCTGAGGCGAGCAGCCCTGGAAGCTCCATTTGCTTCAGTAGTTTGACGAACAGAAGCCTGGGTGTTTAGAGGGGCAAAGGGGTGAGCGAGCTCAAAAACTATCGTTGTTTTTACTCTATTATTGGACTTTGATCATTTCTGAGAGACAAACAGACAGACCAACTGACTTTGTCAGTTGTGATACATTTAAGACATGCAAGCTTAAAGCTCCTAATGAAAATACTTACATACGCAGAAACTATAAATCTGTATACAACATAACATATTTTTCTTTTGATTGCACATATACAACATTTATTTTTAAATAAGATTTTCTGTAAATGCAAGTTTGATTTCATTGCTTTCTTTAAGTACCTGTTGACTTGCTGCAATTGCTTTGATTTGTTTGGTTTATTGATTGCTTTGATTGATGGGGTGAGTCGAAATGGCTTGGCTGATTGATTTCATTTGATTTTCATTCATTGATTTTATTCGATTTTTATCGATTTGATGTTTGGTTATCCTAGAAGGGTGATTTGATTAATTAAAGGCTTATTGATTTATTTGACTAACTGCTTGGTTACTGATGGATTGATCTGATTAAGAAAATTAATGTTTTAGTCCATCTTATTGATCTGACCTCATTTTTATTGTTTTTGATTGTCTAATTGATGATTGTTTTATTATTTTGATTAGATTTACTAGTTGTTCAATGGAGCTGATTGATTCATTCATTCACATTTGATCACATGATTGACTTGATTAGTCAGTTGATTTGTTAGTTTGACTGTTATACTTATATAGGCATATTTAGAGCTGAATGATTTTTTGCTTATGTTGATCAATTGATTGATTGACTGACAGCTGGTCTTGAGTTTGCTGATTTTAATGATTGATTGATTAATCTGATTGATGTTTTTATTAGTTGATTGATTGATGCTTTCATTGGTTAATTGATTGATTTATTAATTGATCAATTAGATTTGATCTGCCTGCCTGTTCGATTCGCTGATTAATTTATTTGTGGGCTTAATGATTGATGGAATTGATTGATTGATTGTTTGATTGATTGATTATTAACATTGTAAAATTTTATAAAATGCTTAGTTTAACATTTGATTGAACTGGTTACATTTGTGTGCCATTGCTAAACAACTGACAATTTACAGTAAAGGGAGGTGACTGTGAACAGAACAGAACAGGCAGCAAGATCATCATATTCCTGATCAACGGCAGAGACGCTGAGAAGCAACTTGGTGAAACAACAATGGGAACAAGAGCAGCGAAAGCGAAAGCCACCACCCCTGTGGCGATTGTGGAGAAACACAATCCACTCGTAAAAGGAATTGACAAAATATCGAAAAAATGGAATAAGAGATGGGCAGAAATTGACCAAACGTGGCCACCAGAGGGTACCTTCGATCCCTGAAGTGATTAAGACACTACACGTGCTCATCAACACATATAAGGCCGAGCAAAAGAGGGCAACATCGTCTTATCGAAGGGCAACACAAGTGAGGACACCTTATCTGTGTTCACTCCACTACAGTTGGATCTACCACAGCTCCTGTCAAACTTGAAAAAAGATTGAGGATAACTCCGGTCCAAGATTTTCCAGAACCCAAGACTTATTTCCCTTACAAAGATCAAGAGACTCTACGTCCAACGCAGGAGACTCTAGAAACTTTCAACCAAATGACGGAAAGAGAGTCAAAGACAACCACTGAGCATTGGGAGATAAATGAAAGAAGTTTGGAAAATGAGATGGACAGGAAAAGAACAACTAGGATGGTGCTTACTGAAGAAGACGAAGAACAAACAGCAACAGACTTCAGGACACCCCTCCACTCCAGATTTCAATCTGAATTATTGTATCAACAAGCAAAGAAGAATATTTGGTATCAGTGGATGAGCTACACCGGAAAGACAGCATACAAAAAAGAAGACTGTTATGTATGCTCTAAAGCCAGGGAGACCACTTTGGATGATTATGAATACAAAATTCAGTTGGAAGAACTGCGAAAAAATGAAGTCTGAGTGGACTGAGCGGGCTAGCTCATCTGGAGATGGAGGTAGCTCTGGTTTGGCTTTAGCTCTGACACCACACTGTGAAGCTGAATGTCTTCAGATGTTGGGATCAAGGGAATATTTTAATGATACCACTATGCAAGGATTACAATATATAGATCTGGCTGATTTAACATCACCAGTGAAGAGAGTGGGAGACCGATGTGCCGCTTTGGATGTGCGGGTGGACACACAACTACTGACCAGTACCAGCAAGGGACCGAATTGGAAATAGTGGGCCGTTTTGAGTGCTTTCAAAAATATGGAACAAAAAGTTTAGGAAGAGTGCCATGGTATTACTGTGAGACAATCTGGGAGATTACCTACAAAGACCCAAAGGGAACCGACACTTATGATGTCGAATGCGCCACAAAGGGGAAGAAAGCAGGACAATTGCCAGCCTTGAACCCTTCTAAAAGGGAATCAAACTATACCGGCACCAAAGATCTGTCTATACCACTATGCCACGCAGGCTGTGGCTGACCAGTTTTGGTTCTGCGGCAAAGGAATTTTACACAATAGCTTACCAATAAATTGGGGAGGAAGATGTGCTCGTGTACAAGCAATTCAATCAGTGGTCATAATACCCCTTCACAAGGAAGATGCAGGAGAAGAAATCGAAACTTCAAGGTCTCGGCGACATGTCAATCAGCCCGATGAAAAGGTTTATGTGAACAGTGTGGGACTTCCTGTGGGGGTTCCAACAAAAGCTAAGGATCTTTCTTTGAATTAACATCTATTACAATCAACAAAGGAATAAATGACGTCCTTCTGGGAGTCGTATCTTTCTTTGCCCCCCAAATAGGAGTAAACGTCAATGCTGCATGGATTAATTATATCTATTACAATCAACAAATCAACTTCAGATGGCCGTCATGAAAAACGACAAGTACAACGAGGATAGTATGGCCGATGGGGATCTGGAACAATGCCTAGATTTTGGACAGAACCCGCAGAACTCGGATGGAAATATAAGTGTCTACTGAACATGGACTATAAGCTTGCAGCGGTCTCGATATGGACTATGGACAAAGAGTGCCTTTCAGCGATTCATGCCCTCATCTGTCAAGTCATCGGGAGTAAAAAGAAGGTCCTTGGAGCCTGCGGACCAGCAACCTTTGTGACAGCCCCTCTCAAGATGGAAGCCCCTGTTTCCATCTTCCACGCTATCAGTTCTATCTTTTCCCCTCCCCTACTTTCTGTCTGTTGGCCCCGAGGCAGTGGTAAAGACTTGCCTCCAACAGGTGCCAAGTTCTAGAACCTCTGGCTACCAGGTAAAGGTAAATCAAGCAACGAAGACAACACTGGATGGCAAGGAACTTCCTCGGACATCAGAGAACATTTTGTGTATTTGGGTTTTTGTATTACTGTAAAGTTGAGAATGCTAAGGATAACAGGAAGAGAAGGCGCCAATGACCAATTGCTTGGTTAGCCTGCTCTCTTTTCTTTATGCTTTTGAATTAGAAGTTTTCCTTTCTTTTTGTTGTGATTCTTTGAATGCTTATATCTAGTAAGTACAACCTGTATGTTATCATAACCATAGAATGATATGTGGATTCTTTGATGCTAAGCCCCACTTAAGGGACTTTCATTCACGCAGTGTTAATGCATTTATTGAATGTGAAATATATTTCACTAATTGTGCATGTTATCTATTGGTGCACATATATGTTAATATTAAGTAGGTCGTGAACTGCAAGGCTTGTACTAGTGTATGCGTAAGCTTTTAATACGACAATGTTTGGATTGATACCTAAAGTGAATGTCTGTTTGAGCTAAGGCTAATTAAACTAAGGAGAAATCTGAGGTTTGGTTCATTGACTTTTAGGTATTGATTAGTGTTTCACATATTGTTTTCTTGATATTACTTTTCTGTGTTCGTTTGGGGCACTTGTAATTTGTGGAAGCCATGAGGCTTCCAAGGGGGGAATGTGGTATATTTAAATGAAGAACATGAACAGATAACTGTAAGGAACCACCCTCTGTATTAAACTCAGCCACCTTTTGTTCACCTCGTGCTCCAGCCATTCTCAGAATTGGCTGCAGTTGATATCATATATGGTATAAACCAGAGGCTTTTAGGGTTCAGCTGAGGGCTGGACTCCTAGGCTAGAGGAGCAGTGATGATAGTATATGTAAACAAGTAATGGCAGGGTGATACGAAAGTATAGGTTATGCATGTTTGTCCTTATAAAGGAGAGACACAGCAGCAGAACTCAGCTATATCCATATATGAAACTACGGTCAGCCTTCAAGTGCAGAAGAGGTATAAATGTAGGGTGAACATAGAAGACTTTGAATTCCTGGGTCACCTCATCACAAAGTCGGTTCCTTTTATTTTTTCATGTTCTTACTTGAGGTGTTGGACTTTTAGGGAATTCCCGAAACCCTAGAGGGCCGGGTCTCGTTTTGTTAATGTATTGCTATGCTTTGTTAATCTACAGTTTATGTTTAATAAATTTGTAAGTGTGCAATATATTAATTGAGTCCTGAGTCCTGCACATTCATCTCCACTCCAGCACAATACTCTACACAACCTGTTGTCCATCCTGATGGATCCTCAGCATCCTCCCCACTCGACCCTCCGATGCATGGACACCCTGTGCTGCCAAATATCCAGCCATCATTTCTCTGCCACAGCTTGGGCCAGCCTATTAAAAAGGCGAGAAAATAAATACAGGTTGTAAGGTGGCTATGATAATGATAATTAATTATATTTATAGTATAAAATGAAACATTTATTATTAAAATTTCGTGTGATCACATAATCCGTTTGAATGTTTAAAAAAGCTATATCCTAAATAAATAAATAAATGTATGTATTTTTCTTTTCTTTTCTTACTTGACTTGCTCTGTAAATAAGATAAGATAATCTTTTTATTGATATTTAACAGTTACAGCAGCTCAACAACAGCAATTAAAGATAGAGGTTAAATAACAATAATAGAGACAATATAAACACAAAAATACAATATGTACAATAAATAGTAATAATAAGATGACAGATCCATATCTCTACGTTGTGAACATACCTTGTCTATGGCCTCCGCAATCGCCACCTCCAGTTGTTGATCGGAGATGGACTTTTTGATCCATACGGAGCTTCCTCACGCTTCTTTCTGAAGCTCCCTCCGCACCCACACCCATCATCATCCATGACGAGATGGTTCGTAATTTGCATGTCTGAAAACCCATTTCCATACATTTGGCGTAAGGTCTCCTCGTGGGGCACCAGACTTGCCATTTTGAGGTCTGGACAAACACCCGCCTAAATTTACCCTGTTGGCGGTTTTGCGCTGATTTTACGGCGGATCGTTACCTATTATAAGGTGCATAGCGCCACCTACCGTCACTGAATAAAGATAGTACGTTAAGGAGTCCCCTTCATGCCATGAAATCAAGGACATCTCAACGGCATTTGCTGCACATAGACTTTTGTTTTCAGAAGAGCCTCATGATATTTTGATAATAATATATTTTATTTGTGTAGCATACAAGGAATTCAGCAAAGTGCTTCACAATAAGAAAACACAGAAAAACAACATGATGTAGAGCAAAAGGCAAATACCCGTAAATGGTTAAGTTCAACAATGAAAATTATTTCAGTTTTCTATTATATTATTATTATTTTTATTGTTGCTGTTGTTGTTGTTGTTATTTTGTTGTTGTTGCTGTCATCATACATCGATATTATAATAATTATTATATACTCTCATGCCATTGTTATCATTTCATCAGTTTTTTATTACAATCATCCCCACCACCATCACCTGCTGAGATCAGTCTGTCGAGTTTTGCTTCAAGACTCTCTTTGCACCTTATCTACTTGCCACTTCTTTTTTATGGGTATTAGATGTTAGATGTTCCCTGCACTTTACACTGCCTATTTGTTCAATTTCAGAATTTTATTTTATTTTATTCTAATTTATAGTATTTTATTTTATCTAATTCTTTGTATTTTATTGTATTTTCTTTTCTTTACCTGGCTGGTATGACAACTTAATTTTCATAAAAATAATGTCAAAATGTCATCTATCTATCTATCTATCTATCTATCTATCTATCTATCTATCTATCTATCTATCTATCTATCTATCTATCTATCTATCTATCTATCTATCTATCTATATCTATCAAATTGGTGCAAATTGGTGCAAAGTCAATCACTGACATTTCCAGTTTGTTTGCATGACTGAATATGTTGCACACCATCACATCATCTTTAGAGCTCATTCGGTTTAGCAGCTACATATTTTATGTATGGACACATCTAGAGCTAAGTAGTGCATAAAAATAAATTGTAAGATGCTGTAAAACGTAAACAGGTCAGTTAACCACAGAATACTGTGAACGAAAAAAAATTACACTTTATTCTTTTTCAAAATTATGAAACCGCATAATTTCACGATAGAGAAAAAACGTAAAATTTAGACTGAATACTTTCAACCCTGCTGACAGTTATTCACTTTTTTTCAGTAAAAGTTTCAACACTATATGGAGAATATTGACGTCACAATGGTGAGGTTATTTATGAAAACTGGTAGACAGGTATGAATACCTAAATATACTCAGGTGTGGGTCCCTGAGACAACATTTAATCTAACTATAAGGGACGTAACCTGTTTGCACTTGGTGTGATGTCGATCGGGTAAACACTTCTTGAGAAAATCTGAGTATTTTATTGACTCATCAACCATGTAATATGGCGGCACTGTGATTACTGAGACAGGTGAAGAGAATAACAGCAGACAGGTGAAAGCAATCAGGGCGGAGCAGAACAGTCAAAGAGGTGGGAAACACACAACGGCAGGAAGTAAAGTGACAGACATGTGAGGAGAGGAAAGAATAAAAAATAAAACAGGAAGTGCGTAAAAACACTGGAACAGATAAATACAAGGAGAGGGAAAGAAAAAACAACCAACAAAACGCAAGAAACACGAGGAAGAAACACGAGGAGCACAGGGCCATGACAGTCCAGTCATCATGCAGCACCACTGCTGTATTCACACACAAGCTGCAGAGGTTATTTCCCTTTTAAACTACAAACATTTTCATGTAGTATGAATATTTAACAGCCTCAGAGAGTCAACTGAAGTGTCTCCACTCTTGGCCTCCAAAATAAAGAGAGCTTTAAATTAAAACATTAAATGCAAAAATGTATTTTTTATTTAGAAAGCGGCAGAAATTATTAAAATAGATTTCAAATACTCTCCTTTAATCACAGAAAATTATTTGATTAATACACAGCTGTCATACATGCGGTGTATGAAATATCACTTCATATGCATTCACACACTCTGGCTGCTGTGTTTGATTAATAAAAGGCATTTTAAAGTCATATTTTTACATTTAACATGAATCTTTACATAAAAGCAATAGTTTTAACATTCAGAGTTTCTGTATAATCATCAATAATTATCAGTTGATTGGCTGCATCAACATGTTTATCTACATGAGAAAATGATCTGTGATTATTACACACAAAGATCAGCATCCTCATCCTCGTTGTTTTTTTAGGCTGTTGTTCAGAAATTGAGATGGTGGAAGGGGCAGACGTAGGCACATTGTTCACATTATTCGCCCAGGTCCAGTCGGCATCGAGGCAAAACTTTTTACCAGTAAGAAGAAACACAAATGTTGTATACTGTCAGAAACACAAGAACACACACAGTGTCCCTGAAAACAAAAAATGAAAAAGAAAGACGTTTACTCACAAATGTGCTATCAGCTAAATGTTCAGCAAAGTGTTAGAACCAATATTAGAGAGACTAATATTAATATTAATATTAACAGGTGTTTTTATTAGTTCATCCACATAATTTACTTCACTGAGGGGAGACTGAATAATAGAAACACCTCTGTATAATGCAGTGCAGTTTAACAACAACATAAAGTGAATCATCATGTCTCTAAAACAAATTCATGTTATATATTATAAATACACTTTCACAGCACTGAACAACGCCCCCTTGTGGAGAATCTGCAAACAACTAAAGATCAATTTGTTATTTCAAGATTTCAAGAATTTATTATCATTGGCACAACAATATACGTCAAGCAATCATTAGCAATGAAATTCTTAACTCTTGAATAATTTAATAATTATTAGAATAATTCACATTAATCTTTGTCATAAATATCTGACATTTACACCTCTACTTTTATCATTTGTTTGTTTTTATGAATGAACTTTGTTCTGCAGCTTCCCTCAGGATAAATAAAGTACAACATGCACAGTCTACTTACACAATAGCCTGGCGGTCACATCTGCTCGAGCTCTTTGCCACTTCTTTCACCCTTTTTAAAGGAATACGTATCTGAGTACTTTTCGGACAGCATCCTGGCTCTATAAGTCCTGGTCCGTACGGCTCTGTGAAGACATTCACACACATTCAACACTTTGTTTCCTGAATGCAACTTAAATGTGACGGCTCGCAGAGAAATGAATCAGAGTTACTTATATAATAATATAAGTTTGATTGCATTTGTCTCCCAGATTTCTTTATTTAAAATTAAATCAGCAATAGAAGCCTTTAATGTAAAACCAACCTTTTACAACTATGAGGTACTTTACTTGAGTAATTTACATTTAACTCCATCTGAGAGGTGAATTTTGAACTTTTTCCTCCACTACACCTGTCTGCACCTTCAGTTACTTTACAGATGACTCGTGTCTCCAGATGTGTTGAATGTTTGTGATAAACTGAAGGATGAAGAGTTGCTTTACGCGTCCTTCTTCAGCTAAATAAACTGTTCTGAAACTGAGATCTGCTGGAAAATGCGTCGTCACAGAGCAGATGAAATGACAAGTTGACTTTTTATATTTATATATTATTTATATTTATATATTATTTATATTTATTTATTCATATTTAAATATTACAGTTTGTCTGTCTGCAGCTACTTTAATAAAGAAACATGGTAAAATTGTTCATTTATAACAAATATTTACAATGCAATACAGAGAACATCATGTTCTTAAGTTTTCCCTTCTTATTTTCACTTCCTTGTCTCGCCTCAGCGGCCTTTCAGCGAACATGTTGGATACTTGGTAATAAACAGGGAGAGCTTCCTGATGTCAAATTCTGTGGAAGAAAGGAAGCATGTTTTTTTTTTTTTTTGCAGCTGGCCTCCTCCTCATCCTCAAAGTCGAGTCTATCTTTGAGATTTCTTTGACGTCGTTCATCTGATGCAACGTGTTGACTTGGCGTTTCACACTGTGGATCATCAACTTCTGCTTAAATCTGAGTTTCCTTATTATGACTTTTGGGCTCACATCTTTCACTTCAGCAAAAGACAAACCACACCGCAAAAATACTTTACCACAAGAGAAAATATTGGATTCTGAACTCTACTTTAGTTAAAGTACAAGTATTATCAGCAAAGTGAACTTAAATGACTGTTCACCTGTTTGTCCAACACTTTATGACCTGAAGCGCTGACGACATTCCCAACATGTGGAAAAGAACAACAATAAAGACGTCACACGCTGTCGTACAGAAGTAAACGTGGAGGCCAGTGAAGTCAGCGTTTAAGGTTTCATTTATAAACTGATGTTCAGTTACTTGTTCATGTGTAAATGCACTAAAAGTTAGCAGAAGAAGAAGTCATTTCCTTTTTGTTAAATCATGCATGAATTCACATCTCTAATAATGTCGAGGCTGAGGCTTGGGCTGGTGGCTTACATGTAATCCTGTATTCACACAGAAGTTGCAGAGGTTATTTCCCTTTTAAACTGCAAACATTTCCATGTAGTATAAATATTTAACAGCCTCAGAGAGTCAACTGAAGGCCGCTCAGTGTCTCCACTCCTGGCCTCCAAAGTAAAGAGAGCACAACATTAAATACAAAAATAAAGCTTTTATTCAGAAATGGACAGCAATACTTAAAATATATTTTAAATACTCTTCTCGAATCACAGAAAATATTAAATTAATACACAGTTGTTACACACACATGTATGAAACATCTGTTTGTCTACATGAGAACATAATCTGTGTTTATTGCACAGAAAGAGCAGCGCTCTCATTTTTTTTTTAGGCTGGTCACACTTTGAAATGGGCGGATTAAGGCCTATTGTCGGCAGTTGAATTATTAAAATCTCTCAGCAGATTCTTCGCCCAGGTCCAGTCGGCATCGAGGCAAAACTTTTTACCAGCCACAGTCGTGACTCTGTAAGAAGAAACACAAATGTTGTATACTGTCAGAAACACAAGAACACACACAGTGTCCCTGAAAACAAAAAATGAAAATGAAAGACGTCTTTTACTCACAAATGTGCTATCAGCTAAATGTTCAGCAAAGTGTTAGAACCAATATTAGAGAGACTAATATTAATATTAATATTAACAGGTGTTTTTATTAGTTCATCCACATCATTTACCTCACTGAGGGGAGACTGAATAATAGAAACACCTCTGTATAATGCAGTGCAGTTTAACAACAACATAAAGTGAATCATCATGTCTCTAAAACAAATTCATGTTATATATTATAAATACACTTTCACAGCACTGAACAACGCCCCCTTGTGGAGAATCTGCAAACAACTAAAGATCAATTTGTTATTGAATGATTATTATAATAATTTTATCATATAGTTTTTATAAAAAACGTCACTTTTTTATTTTTTAACTTTGTGATCTCTCTTAATGTGATTCTTGCTTATTTATTCATAAATGCTAAATGTTATAAACAAATATTTTCTAGTTTTTAATGAGTATGTGCTGTATTTTAAGTCTCTCTCTTTCACTAAATAGAAATGTTGTATTTTTAACTCTATCATATATATCTGACATACTGGTTACACTTTGTGCTGCTGCAAAACACCTCTACTTTTATCATTTGTTTGTTTTTATGAATGAACTTTGTTCTGCAGCTTCCCTCAGGATAAATAAAGTACTGTCTTATCTTTCACTAGTTAACAGTTAAGGAACTGAGAAAAAGACCCAATTACAGATTTCCCTCGTTTTCCAGTTTTTCAATACAAAGTCATTGCAGTCACAGTAACATGTGGCAGATGTGATCAACATGCACAGTCTACTTACACAATAGCCGGTTTACATCTGCTCGAGGTCACCACGTCTTTCACTCTTTTCAAAGGAATAGTCATCTGAGTGCTGTTGGGACAGCATACTGACCGTTCTAGTGCAACCGGCTCTGTGAAGACATTCACACACATTCAACACTTTGTTTCCTGAATGCAACTTAAACGTGACGGCTTGCAGAGAAATGAATCAGAGTTACTTACGAGCAGTGTTGATGTGCTGGAGGCAGATCAGAGCCAGAAGAAGGAGAGTCAGCAGAGTCTTCATGTTTCCTGGACAGAGACAGAGCAGCTTCTGTGTGGATGGAAAGCTTTTAATCTTCAGGGCTGATGTGTGCTGGAGACCTGTGCTCTGTGCTCCCTTATATACAGCTGAGTGAGTTTTTCTAAGAACAACACCCCCGCCATACTGTTTCCTCTTTCTCGTGGCCTCTTACTGAAGACAATTACATGTACAACAGTTCTGTTAAAAAGCTTTACAAAGAATTTAATTTCACTTCACTTTCACTTTCTGTAGTTTGATTGCATTTGTCTCCCAGATTTCTTTATTTAAAATTAAATCAGCAATAGAAGCCTTTAATGTAAAAACCAAACTTTTACAACTATGAGGTACTTTACTTGAGTAATTTACATTTAACTCCATCTGAGAGGTGAATTTTGAACTTTTTCATCCACTACACCTGTCTGCACCTTCAGTTACTTTACAGATGACTCGTGTCTCCAGATGTGTTGAATATTTGTGATAAACTGAAGGATGAAGACTTCCTTTACGCGTCCTTCTTCAGCTAAATAAACTGTTCTGAAACTGAGATCAGCTGGAAAATGCGTCGTCACAGAGCAGATGAAATGACAAGTTAACTTTTTATATTTATATTTTTTTATATTTATATATTATTTATATTTATTTATTCATATTTAAATATTACAGTTTGTCTGTCTGCAGCAGGTTTAATACAAAATATTTTTTCAAGTTGTTTAAAGCTACTTTAATAAGGAAACATGATAAAATTGTTCATTTATAACATTTTTTAGTTTTCCCTTCTTATTTTCACTTCCTTGTCTCGCCTCAGCGGCCTTTCTGCGAACATGTTGTATACTTGGTAATAAACAGGGAGAGCTTCCTGATGTCAAATTCTGAGGAAGAAGAAAGGAAGCATTTTTTTTTTTTTTTGCAGCTGGGCTCCTCCTTATCCTCAATGAGGAAAGAGTCTATCTTTGAGATTTCTTTGAGATTTCTTTGACGTTGTTCATCCGATGCAACGTGTTGATTTGGCATTTCACACTGTGGATCATCAACTTCTGCTTGATAAATCTGAGTGTCCTTATTATGACTTTTGGGCTCACATCTTTCACTTCAGCAAAAGACAAACCACACTGCAAAAATACTTTGCCACATTGCCACAATTCTACCCGAGTACAAAAGTACAAGTATTATCAGCAAAGTGGACTTAAATTAGCAACCACCCAAGCCTAAGGAAGGTTAGCCAGCTGGAGGTTTACTGAAGGTCAAGACAGGGAGGCAGTTAGGTAGACACAAGGCAGGTAGATGAGCAGGTACAGGGCAGGAACAAACACAGGGAAACTTGGGAAACGTGGAAACATGATGATCTGACAAAGAAAAAACAAAGGAAGCGGGCCGATATACAGCTCTGGAAAGAATTAAGAGACCACCGCAAATTTTTCTGATATCAGCATCTCTACATATATGACAGTCATTCTATTCCAAGCACACCTCATTCTACTTAATGAGGTACTGATTAGGTGATCACCTGAACCAAATCTTATTTAACGAGGAAAAGTATAAAAACCTGCTGTGGTCATCACTATCCTCTTGCAATAGGACCAGCTGGATGGCAAAACAGTGCTAGTAGTACCTCAAAAGTAATTTAAATAATAAAATAACTACTGGCCATGCCAAAAGAGTTGAAAAGAAAGGTTTTGAGTGAGGAAAAAAAAGGTTTCAATTCTGGCTTTACTGGCAGAGGGATGCAGTGAGCTGTCAGGTTGCTTCCATCCTTAAAATTTCTAAGATGGTGGTTCATAACGAACAAGGTCAAGCTGCAGACATTGGGGACAACAAAGCTACAGACTGGCAGAGGGCGAAAACGAGTCTCCACTGACCAGGATGAGCGTCAAATCATTCGAATGTCACTCAGCAACCGCAGGATGACATCAAGTGACCTACAAAAAGAATGGCAAATGGCAGTTGAGGTGAAGTGCACGACGAGAACGGTTCGAAACGGGCTCCTAGGGGAAAGACTCAGGTCATGTACAGCTAGAAAAAAGCCACTCATCAATGAGAAGCAAAGAGCCCGGCTGAGGTTTGCAAAAGACCATAAAGACTGGACCATAGAGGGCTGGAGTAAGGTCATCTTCTCTGATGAGTCCAATATTCAGCTTTGCCCAACACCTGGTCGTCTAATGGTTTGACGGAGACCTGGAGAGGTGTTAAATTTGGATCGGTGATGATCTCGGGGTGCTTCAGCAAGGCTGGAATCGGGAAGTTTTGTCTTTGCGAAGGACGTTTGAATCAAGTCACGTACAAGGTTATCCTGGAAGAAAACTTGCTTCCTTCTGCTCTGACAATGTTCCCCAACTCCGATTGTTTTTTCCAGCAGGACAATGCTCCATGCCACACAGCTAAGTCAATCAAGGTGTGCATGAAGGACCACCAGATCAAGACCCTGTCATGGCCAGCCCAATCTCCAGACCTGAACCCCATTGAAAACCTCTGCAATGTGATCAAGAGGAAGATGGATGGTCACAAACCATCAAACACAGTTGCTTGAAATTTTGCACTGGGAGTGGCATAAAGTCACCCAACAGCAATGTGAAAGGCTGGTGGAGAGCATATCAAGATGCATGAAAGCTGTGATTGAAAATCAGGGTTATTCCACCAAATAGTGATTTCTGAACTCTTCCTAAGTTAAAACATTAGTACTGTGTTGTTTAAAAATGTATATGAACTTTACTTTGCATTATTTGAAGTCTGACAACACTGCATATTTTGTTATTTTGACAATAGTTTTATTTTGAATTTGGGAGAAATTTTGTCAGTTTATAGAATAAAACAAATATGTATTTTACTCAAACACATAGCTATAAATAGTGAAACTAGAGGAACTGATAATTTTGCAGTGGTCTCTTTTTCCCCCAGTGCTGTATATAGTGTGGGTGATGGGTGGAGACAGGTGACGAGAATAACGAAGGACAGGTGAAAACACTCAGGGTGGAGCAGAGCACTCAACAGCAGGATGTAAAGTGACAGACATGTGGGGAGAGGAAGAATACAAAATAAAACAGGAAAGAAGCACCACTGCTGTATTTACACAGAAGTTACAGAGGTTATTTCCTTTTTAAACTACAAACATTTTCATGTAGTATAAATATTTAACAGCCTCAGAGAGTCAACTGAAAGCCGCTCAGTGTCTCCACTCCTGGCCTCCAAAATAAAGAGAGCAGAACATTACATATAAAAATAAAGCTTTTATTCAGAAAGGGGCAGCAATAATTAAAATATATTTCAAATACTCTCCTCTAATCACAGAAAATATTAAATTAATACACAGCTCCCTGGGACGGACAGACGTGCAATAGATGCCACATGTACAGAGAACATCATCATCAGTCATATATGGAGTTAAACATGGGTCGTAATAAACTGTAGATAAACTGAGTTCATGGGTTTAGTCCATGTGTGAAGGTATCACAGGTAATGGAAATGAGTCCGTGAGTCCAGGTGCATCTCTAGATGTCCTCATATGGAGCTCTGGGCCACTCGACCTTCTCTCCACAGCACAGACACAGATCATGTCCCCACCAGGCCAGTGAACCTCAGACAGATGGACCACAACCAGAATCAGTGAGGAACCTGCAAGACTGGAGAGAACAAAGAGGACCGGGGCTCCGGCAGTAACATGCACTTTACAGGACATAAGAGCATTCACATTAACCACTTTAACACTTTAACCACTTTACCAATTTAACCAGTTTATAAGCTGACTCCAGTTTGCACTACTACCATATCAATTTGCACTGACAGGTTGGACCCAAATGCAGCAAAAGACGGAGGCAGAGCAGATGCAGATGACTTTATTTGAGGTTTACTGAAGGTCAAGACGGGCAAGCAGTTAGGTAGACGAGCAGGTACAGGGCAGGAACAAACACAGGGAAACTTGGGAAACATGTGGAAACATTATGGAGAAGTGGAGACAGGTGAAGAGAATAACAGGAGACAGGTGAAGACTTAGACTTAGACTTAGACAGACTTTATTGTCATTCAGGTATACAATGTATACAGAACGAAATTTCGTTGCATTTTACTCGCAGCAGTATAAAAAATATAGCATGTAGACAGTGAAATGAGGAAATAGGCAATAGAAATGAATAAATAAAGACTATAAACAGTAATAGAATATAAAATATAAACAGTGAATGTAGACAGTGCAAACAAAATGCAAAAAAAAAAAACAAGTGCAAAATGCAATACGGTGGTTGAAAGTGACAGTAGTGTGCGGTCTATGGATTTAAGAATTTAAGAGTCTGATGGCCAGGGGAAGAAGCTGTTCCTGAACCTGGTGGTTCTGCACCGGATACTGCAGAATCTTCTTCTGGAGGGCAGAAGTGAAAAAAGTCTATGGTGGGGGTGTGAGGCGTCCTTGATGATGTTTACTGGCCCGGGACACACAGCGCTGAGAGGGGCAATGTCCTGCACAGAAGGAAGGGAGCTCCCGATGATTTTCTCAGCTGTCCTCACCACTCTCCTCACATTCCTCCAGTCAGCAGCAGTGCATCCTCCGCACAACACACAGAGATGCAGCTGGTGAGGATGCACTCTACAGTACTCCTGTAGAACGTAGTGAGGAGGATGGGCGGGGGCAGGTGGGCTCTCTTCATCCGTCTCAGGAAGTGCAGGCACTGCTGTGCCCTCTTGACCAGGGACGCAGAGTTCACCGACCACGTGAGGTCGTCTGTGATGTGCATGTACCCCAAAAACTTAGTGCTGCTGACCACCTCCACGGCCGAGTGTTGTTGATGAGGAGAGGAGCGTGGACTGGGCTGGATCTTCCTGAAGTCCACTTCCTGAAGACCAAAGATGATCTCTTTGGTCTTGTCAACGTTCAGGATCAGGTTGTTGACTTCACACCATCTCAACCAGCTGCTCCACCTCCTCTCTGTAGGCCAGGTCGTTGTCATCTCTGATGAGGCCCACCACTGTTAGTGTCGTCGGCAAACTTCACAATATGGTTAGTGGCAGACCTTGGGACACAGTCATGTGTCATCAGAGTGAACAGCAGAGGGCTCAGGACACAGCCCTGGGGAGAGCCCGTGCTGAGGGTGATGACGCTGGAGGTGTTCTTGCCGACCCGCACTGACTGTGGTCTTTCAGTGAGGAAGTCTAACAGCCAGTTGCACAGGGGAGTGCTGAAGCCCAGGAGTCCCAGTTTGCCTACCAGATGCTGTGGGATGATTGTATTGAATGCTGAACTAAAGTCCAGGAACAACATCCGCACATGCGTGTTCTTCTCCTCCAGGTGTGTCAGGCTCAGGTGAAGAGCGGAGCAGATGGCATCCTCTGTGGAGCGGTTTTGGCCGGTAGGCAAACTGGAGTGGGTCGAATGTGGGGGGGAGTTTGGAGATGATGTGGTCCTTCACCAGTCTCTCGAAGCACTTCATCATGATGGGGGTGAGTGCAACAGGCCATTTAATGAGGTGATGTGTGTCTTTTTGGGCACTGGGATGATGGTTGCAGCCTTGAAGCACGTTGGGACTTTGGCTTGGCTCAGTGAGGTGTTGAAGATGTCTGTTAGGACACAAGCCAGCTGATCAGCACATTCCCTGAGCACTCGTCCAGGAATGTTGTCAGGGCCCGGGGCCTTGCTGGTCTTGACTCTTTTCAGGGTTCTCCGCACATCAGCTGAGGCAAGACACAGTGCTGTTTCTTCCTGCAGAGGGACTTCTTTCTCCGCAGGGGTGCTATTTAGTGCCTCAAACCTTCCAAAGAAGTTGTTCAGGTCATTGAGGAAGTCAGTGTCATTTCCACACTTGCAGGAGAGGCTGACTTGTAGCTAGTGATGGTCCGTAAGCCATGCCACATTCTCCTGGTGTTCGTAGGGTCATTGAAGAAGTCCTGTACTTTCTGGCTGTAAGTACGTTTAGCAAGTCTGATGGTACGGTTTAAGTTGGCTCTGGCAGTCTTCAGAGCCTCCTTATCGCCAGACTTAAAGGGCTAAGTTCCGAGCCTTCAGCATTCTGCGTACTTCCTCAGACATCCAGGGTTTTTGGTTGGCCCTGGTGGTGATGCTGTTTATGACACATTGACGTCCTCCATGCATTTGTTGATGTAGGCTGACACAGACATGGCATACTCATCAATGTCAGTTTGTTGTTGTTGTATGTTGCAGCCTCTTTGAAAACAGTCCTGCAGTGCCTCCATGGCCCCCCTCAGACCACTTTCTCACCTGCCTGACGGTGGTTTTTCCCGGATCAGCAGGGGCTTGTATATGCTGGGATTAGCATAACAGATAGATGGTCAGACGAGCCGATGATGTGGAGGCGGGGGGCTGCTTTGAATGCATCCTTAACATTGGTGTAGGCTTTGTCTAAGAGTGTTCATTCCCCTGGTTGCAAAGTAAAGTCCACATGCTGGTGAAAGTGAGGGAGGACAGTTTTCATGTTTGCTTGGTTGAAGTCGCCAGCAACAACAAAAATTGCCCTCCATGTGGGCAGTTTGCAGCTCACTGATAGTCCGGTAAAGAACACTCATAGCCTCCTTGGTATTAGCGCTGGGGGGCACATGCGTACACAGCAGTGATGATAACAGCAGTAAACTACCTGGGCAGGTAGAGCGGTCTGCAGTTCACAGACAAGAGCTCAATGTCCGGTGAGCAGTGACTGGAGACAGATCTAGCATTATTACTCCAGTTAGTTGTTGATGTAGTAAATACACAAGCCGCCACCTCTGGATTTACCGCTGAGTGCGCTGCTCCTGTCGGCGTGGAATGTAGCTAGCCCCTCGATGCTAACAGCGTTGTCCGGGATTGATGAGTTTAGCAGGTTTCTGTCAGAATGATGGCATTTGCAGCAGTTCCTTAACTCCCGTTTAGATGTTAAGTCCAACTGGAGATGGTCTATTTTAGTCTCTAGGGAGCGGACGTTGGAGAGGAAGATGGATGGAAGCGGCGTTTTGTAGGGTTTAGCTTTTAGCTTAGCCGTTAGCCCTCCTCGACAGCCCCGCTTCCGCCTTCGGTCACTTCCGCCTCCGCTTGCCCCATGCTGTCGGCCATTGCTGCTTGACGAATCCGCTGCTCCACAGGCCGCTGGGTCTAGCCGGCGTAGCGCTCCGAGGCTGCGCATAAACACTCCAGAGTTGTCATGCGTCTACAAGGCCGAAGTTGCTGGATGGTCGTAAATCAAGCAGCTGCTGGCGTTCGTACACTTTACTCTGCTGAGTACTGACTGGATTCACGGTCCTAGATGGCGAGTTTCGGTAGAAATGTCCATAACTGTCGCGAGCCCATGCAGCCGAACAGGGCGCCGCCATCTTACTGTGAATAACAGCAGACAGGTGAAGAGAATAACAGGAGACAGGTGAAGAGAATAACAGCAGACAGGTGAAGAGAATAACAGCAGACAGGTGAAAGCAATCAGGGCGGAGCAGAACAGTCAAAGAGGTGGGAAACACACAACGGCAGGAAGTAAAGTGACAGACATGTGAGGAGAGGAAAGAATAAAAAATAAAACAGGAAGTGCGTAAAAACACTGGAACAGATAAATAGAAGGAGAGGGAAAGAAAAAACAACCAACAAAACTCAAGAAACACGAGGAAGAAACACGAGGAGCACAGGACCATGACAGTCCAGTCATCATGCAGCACCACTGCTGTATTCACACACAAGCTGCAGAGGTTATTTCCCTTTTAAACTACAAACATTTTCATGTAGTATGAATATTTAACAGCCTCAGAGAGTCAACTGAAGTGTCTCCACTCTTGGCCTCCAAAATAAAGAGAGCTTTAAATTAAAACATTAAATGCAAAAATGTATTTTTTATTTAGAAAGCGGCAGAAATTATTAAAATAGATTTCAAATACTCTCCTTTAATCACAGAAAATATTTGATTAATACACAGCTGTCATACATGCGTGTATGAAATATCACTTCATATGCATTCACACACTCTGGCTGCTGTGTTTGATTAATAAAAGGCATTTTAAAGTCGTATTTTTACATTTAACATGAATCTTTACTTAAAAGCAACAGTTTTAACATTCAAAGTTTCTGTATAATCATCAATAATTATCAGTTGATTGGCTGCATCAACATGTTTATCTACATGAGAACATGATCTGTGATTATTACACACAAAGATCAGCATCCTCATTGTTTTTTAGGCTGTTGTTCAGAAATTGAGATGGTGGAAGGGGCAGACGTAGGCACATTGTTCACATTATTCGCCCAGGTCCAGTCGGCATCGAGGCAAAACTTTTTACCAGTAAGAAGAAACACAAATGTTGTATAAATTCTTAACTCTTGAATAATTGAATAATTATTAGAATAATTCACACTAATCTTTGTCATAAATATCTGACATTTACACCTCTACTTTTATCATTTGTTTGTTTTTATGAATGAACTTTGTTCTGCAGCTTCCCTCAGGATAAATAAAGTACTGTCTTATCTTTCACTAGTTAACAGTTAAGGAACTGAGAAAAAGACCCAATTACAGATTTCCCTCGTTTTCCAGTTTTTCAATACAAAATCATTGCAGTCACAGTAACATGTGGCAGATGTGATCAACATGGACAGTCTACTTACACAATAGCCTGGAGGTCACATCTGCTCGGGGTCATCGCCACGTCTTTCACCATTTTTAAAGAAATATGCATCTGAGTGATTTTCGGACAGCATCTTGACTTTATACGTCCTGATGCGACCAGCTCTGTGAAGACATTCACACACATTCAACACTTTGTCTCCTGAATGCAACTTAAATCCATCTGAGAGGTGAGTTTTGAACTTTTTCCTCCACCACACCTGTCTGCACCTTCAGTTACTTTACAGATGACTCGTGTCTCCAGATGTGTTTAATATTTGTGATAAACTGAAGGATGAAGAGTTCCTTTACGCGTCCTTCTTCAGCTAAATAAACTGTTCTGAAACTGAGATCAGCTGGAAAATGCATCGTCACAGAGCAGATGAAATGACAAGTTGACTTTTTATATTTATATTATTTTATATTTATATATTATTTATATTTATTTATTCATATTTAAATATTATGGTTTGTCTGTCTGCAGCAACTTTAATACAAAATATTTTTTCAAGTTGTTTAAAGCTACTTTAATAAGGAAACATGATAAAATTGTTCAGCAAAGTGAACTTAAATGACTGTTCACCTGTTTGTCCAACACTTTATGACCTGAAGCGCTGACGACATTCCCAACATGTGGAAAAGAACAACAATAGGACGTCACACGCTGTCGTACAGAAGTAAACGTGGAGGCCAGTGAAGTCAGCGTTTAAGGTTTCATTTATAAACTGATGTTCAGTTACCTGTTCATGTGTAAATGCACTAAAAGTTAGCAGAAGAAGAAGTCATTTCCTTTTTGTTAAATCATGCATGAATTCACACCTCTAATAATGTCGAGGCTGAGGCTTGGGCTGGTGGCTTACATGTAATCCTGTATTTACACAGAAGTTGCAGAGGTTATTTCCCTTTTAAACTGCAAACATTTTCATGTAGTATGAATATTTAACAGCCTCAGAGAGTCAACTGAAGTGTCTCCACTCTTGGCCTCCAAAATAAAGAGAGCACAACATTAAATACAAAAATAAAGCTTTTATTCAGAAATGGACAGCAATACTTAAAATATATTTTAAATACTCTTCTCGAATCACAGAAAATATTAAATTAATACACAGTTGTTACACACACATGTATGAAACATCTGTTTGTCTACATGAGAACATAATCTGTGTTTATTGCACAGAAAGAGCAGCGCTCTCATTTTTTTTTTAGGCTGGTCACACTTTGAAATGGGCGGATTAAGGCCTATTGTCGGCAGTTGAATTATTAAAATCTCTCAGCAGATTCTTCGCCCAGGTCCAGTCGGCATCGAGGCAAAACTTTTTACCAGCCACAGTCGTGACTCTGTAAGAAGAAACACAAATGTTGTATACTGTCAGAAACACAAGAACACACACAGTGTCCCTGAAAACAAAAAATGAAAATGAAAGACGTCTTTTACTCACAAATGTGCTATCAGCTAAATGTTCAGCAAAGTGTTAGAACCAATATTAGAGAGACTAATATTAATATTAATATTAACAGGTGTTTTTATTAGTTCATCCACATAATTTACTTCACTGAGGGGAGACTGAATAATAGAAACACCTCTGTATAATGCAATGCAGTTTAACAACAACATAAAGTGAATCATCATGTCTCTAAAACAAATTCATGTTATATATTATAAATACACTTTTCACAGCACTGAACAACGTCCCCCCTTGTGGAGAATCTGCAAACAACTAAAGATCAATTTGTTATTTCAAGATTTCAAGAATTTATTATCATTGGCACAACAATATACGTCAAGCAATCATTAGCAATGAAATTCTTAACTCTTGAATAATTGAATAATTATTAGAATAATTCACACTAATCTTTGTCATAAATATCTGACATTTACACCTCTACTTTTATCATTTGTTTGTTTTTATGAATGAACTTTGTTCTGCAGCTTCCCTAAGGATAAATAAAGTACTGTCTTATCTTTCACTAGTTAACAGTTAAGGAACTGAGAAAAAGACCCAATTACAGATTTCCCTCATTTTCCAGTTTTTCAATACAAAGTCATTGCAGTCACAGTAACATGTGGCAGATGTGATCAACATGCACAGTCTACTTACACAATAGCCGGTTTACATCTTCTCGAGGTCCCCACGTCTTTCACCCTTTTTAAAGGAATACTCATCTGAGTGGTTTTCGGACAGCATACTGACCCTAAACGTTCTAGTGCAACCCGCTCTGTGAAGACATTCACACACATTCAACACTTTGTCTCCTGAATGCAACTTAAATGTGACGGCTCGCAGAGAAATGAATCAGAGTTACTTACGAGCAGTGTTGATGTGCTGGAGGCAGATCAGAGCCAGAAGAAGGAGAGTCAGCAGAGTCTTCATGTTTCCTGGACAGAGACAGAGCAGCTTCTGTGTGGATGAAAAGCTTTTAATCTTCAGGGCTGATGTGTGCTGGAGACCTGTGCTCTGTGCTCCCTTATATACAGCTGAGTGAGTTTTTCTAAGAACAACACCCCCGCCATACTGTTTCCTCTTTCTCCTGGCCTCTTACTGAAGACAATTACATGTACAACAGTTCTGTTAAAAAGCTTTACAAAAAAATTAGTTTCACTTCACTTTCACTTTCTGCAGTTTGATTGCATTTGTCTCCCAGATTTCTTTATTTAAAATGAAATCAGCAATAGAAGCCTTTAATGTAAAAACCAAACTTTTACAACTATGAGGTACTTTACTTGAGTAATTTACATTTAACTCCATCTGAGAGGTGAATTTTGAACTTTTTCCTCCACTACACCTGTCTGCACCTTCAGTTACTTTACAGATGACTCGTGTCTCCAGATGTGTTGAATGTTTGTGATAAACTGAAGGATGAAGACTTCCTTTACGCGTCCTTCTTCAGCTAAATAAACTGTTCTGAAACAGAGATCAGCTGGAAAATGCATGCGTCGTCACAGAGCAGATGAAATGACAAGTTGACTTTTTAGAGATGAAACACCTCTTTTGTTAATTTGTTTGTCATATTCAGACTGTTTCAGGATAAAACCTGCAGTTTAGAGCACCTCCTAATATCCAAACTCTCCCTGACATCAGTTATCATCAATTAAATACACATTCAAGTGAAGACAACAGATGCTTACTGAGTTTTCCTTTATTTCATTTTTTTAAAGTTTGCATTGGAGGTGATGATGTTGATGAAAATGCGTCCAACAGGCAGGCACGTGAACAGAGTCCAAATATTTCTGATGAGCTGAGCAAGAGTCTTTAGATGTGGGCTGATATATGAGAGATTGGCTGATCAGGGAGTGAGGTTCAGGTGAGGAAGCTCAGGTGAGGCGATGCTGTGATAGGAGGAGCTGCAGGGAGGATCTAGAGGCATCTGGTGGACGGACGGAGAACAGCAACTTAAATCAAGTGAGTGAGGAGGCAGTGGAAATATGTGGAAATGTGTACAGTTGTAGATTTGCTTCCTCTTCTGCTCCTGAATGAGTCAGTTGTTTAGCTGTTAGATGTCAAAATGCTGCGTTGTGATTCTGAAGAAGTTTTCAGAAGAAACAGACTTCCCATGATGTAAAACTTTTGGCTGCAAACACTGAACTCTAGAATAACGAGTTGAATGATTATGAATGATTTCATGACAACAACCACTATAATAATAATAATAATAATGATAATAATAATAATAATAATAATAATAATAATAATAATAATAATAATAATAATAATAATAATAATAATAATAATAATCTGATCAAGGTAGTCCAGATGTCCCTCTTCCAGCAATGCTCCTCTATCCTGAGGCGTTCCCAGTGAGATATATAATCCCTACAGCGCGTTCTGGACGTGCCCGGGAGACCTCCAAAGGGAGGCACCCAGGAGGCATCCTGATCAGATGTTGAACTGGCTCCTTTTGATGTGAAGCAGCAGCGTTTCTGCTCCCTCCGGATGTCCGAGCTCCTCACCGTATCTCTAAGGCCGAGCCTGGCTACCTTATGGAAGGAAACTCATTTCAGCCAGCTTGTGATCCACAATCTCATTCTTTCAGTCACTACCCAGAGCTCATGAGCATAGGTGAGGGTTGGGTTGTTGATCAATTACTAAATCAAAGCTTTGCCTTCCAGCTCAGCTCCTTTTTCACCACGGTGGTCCGGTACAACACCCGCCCCAAACCGGAGGAGGCAACCCACCATTTTCCAGCTGAGAATCACGGCCTCTCATCCAGACCAATTCACACTCGGCTGCAGGTCCCAGTCTGATGAAGCCAACAGAACCACATTGTGTGCAAACAGCAGAGATGCAATTGTGACAAACCGGACACCCTCCTCCCCTGTCTGCTCCTTCAAATCCTGTCCATGAATATCTCAAACAGGATTGGTGACAAGGGGGCAACCCTGATGGAGGTCAACACTGACTGAGAATGTGTTTGACTTTGTGCTGAGAATACGGACACAGCTCTCACTTTAGTTATATAGGGACTGGATGGCTCGTAACAACGGCACCGGTACCCCCCATACTCCCGTAGTGTCCCCCACAAGGCCCCCAGTGGACTCGCAAACAAATGTGACACATGACTGGATGAGCAATTTTACATAATAATAATAATAATAACTGGTTAATAACAACTAGTTCATAACTCTGATTCCTTTCTGAAGCTGCACTGTGGGTGAATAAGTGTGCATGGACGGCATTGATGTGAAAGCTATGTTAATGCATGTAATAGTATTTTAGCAGCAGTTGTGTAGTGTTAGCAGTAGCACTACTAATACTATTAGGGGAATAAGCAGTAATAGTTGTATTTTTAGCACACATTAGTCACATCATTAGTGGTATGACATTGAGGGGTTTTTGGGTTAGCATTATGTGATAAGTCCCTCCTCTGTCTCTACCAGGAACAGCTCAGCTAATTATAAATCTTCATGTTTCACTTTATGAGGTAATGGAGAGAAGTTAAACAGCTCTATTTCCATTTTCTCCTTCCTGTATTCTTCAGTTTAGAAGAAACATTATTAGAGGTGTTAATTCATTCATGATGTGACACAGACAGAGGAAGAAGAAAAGGAAATGACTACTTCTTCTCAGTTAGTGCGTTTACATATGAACAAGTACTATTCTTAGATACTTGCATTTTATTTGAGAGAATTGAATGATGCATTATTAAAGTTGTATTTTGTTGCTCATATGTGACTCACATGGATTCTGATCTTTTCTTTTCTGATTTTCACTTTCATACATGCTCCTAAATCAGATACAGGTCGGATTTTTCACAATATGACCTCAACCTGAACATTCAATATTGGAATTAAGACTGAAATTCTGGATAAAATCTGACTTCACTGGCCTCCACGTTTACTTCTGTACGACAGCGTGTGACATCTTTCTTATTGTTCTTTTCCACATGTTGGGAATGTCATCAGTGTTTCAGGTCATAAAGTGTTGGACAAACAGATGAACAGTCATTTTGCATGATAGTGCTTTTGATCATTTAAGTTCACTTTGCTGATAATACTTTCTTTGTACTTTCTGAATCCATTTTTTTCACTTGTGGTAAAGTATATTTGTTGTGTGCTTTGTCTTTTGCTGAAGTGAAAAATGTGAGCTCAAAAGTCATAAGAAGGAAACAACGTCAAAGAAATCTCAAAGAAATCTTAAAGATAGACTCGACTTTGAGGATGAGGAAGGATGCCAGCTGCAAAGCAAAACACAAGCTTTCTTTCTTTTCCTCAGAATTTGACATCAGGGAAGTTCTCTGTTTATTACCAAGTATACAACATGTTCATAGAAAGACCGCTGAGGCGAGATGAGGAAGTGAAAATAAAAGGGGAAAACTAAAACTTAAACGTTCTCAGTGTTGCATTGTAATTACTTTTCATAAACGACCCATCTTACCATGTTTCCCCATTAAAGTAGCTTTAAACACCTTGAAGACATCATCTTATCTTCTCTGTGTATATTTAGACATCTGCTATATCTATGTATATCTGTGCAGCCACACACACCCATATATATAATATATATATATATATATATATATATATATATATATATATATATATATATATATATATATATATATATATATATATATATATAATAAAATAAAATCCCTTCTCCACCGCCTCCATCCACATGGGGGTGGTGGTGTGACTTCCTCAAGCTCAGGCCTCAGAGTTTGAGGGTTCGTATGATTTCACTCTTCTGGACAGAGACCTCACATGTTAGATAAGATAAGATAAGATCTTTATTGATCCCACGGTGGGGAAATTCCACTGTTACAGCAGCTCAAAACAAGTAAAAGAGACATTAAATAATAGACAAAAAAACACACAAAGACACAAAAAAACAGTATGTACAATAAATAGTGAATAATAATAATAACAACAGAAAAAGAAAAGAAACAGAAACAGTATTTATATACACAGCCTCACCCAGTTAGATGTGCAGTGGTGAGGTGTTATTGCACAGGTGAATATGGATATGTAGCAGATATGAATTCACAGTATGGTAAATGAATGGAATGAAAAGAGACCATAAATAAAGTGCATGGCTAGGACATCAGTAAACATCAGTAAACATCAGTCCTACTGTGGTATGAAAGTGTTTGTTGTAATGACAAAGATTCATAAAGCAGCATTAAACAGTCTGATGGTGTTTGGGATGAAGGACCTGTGGAAGCTCCTTCCTACACCTTGGGTGTCTGAGTCTGTTGCTGAAGGAGCTGCTTAAGGCCCCACAGTCTGATGCAGAGAGGGTGGGAGGTGTGGGAGGTGTCCATGATGGTGGACAGTTTGGCCAGAGCCCTCCTCTCCCCCATCACCTCGATGGAGTCCAGGGGGCAGCCACAGACTGAGCTGGCTCTTTTAATCAGTCTGTTGAGCCTCTTCTTGTCCCGCTCAGAACACCCCCCTCCCCAGCAGACCACTGCATAGGAGACCACAGACGCCACCACAGTCTCATAAAAAGTCCTCAGCAGTGGCCTGCACACACCAAAAGATCCCAGCCTCCTCAGCATGTAAAGACGACTCTGACCCCTCTTGTAGAGCGAGTCAGTGTTGTCAGTCCAGTCCAGTTTGTTATTTAAATGAACACCCAGGTACTTGTACGTCCTCACTCTCTCGATGTCAAGTCCCTGGATGTTCACTGGTGCAATGTCAGGTGAGGGTTTCCTGCTGAAGTCGATCACCATCTCCTTTGTCTTGCTGGCATTGACTTGAAGGTGATTCAGCTCACACCAGTCGACAAAGTCCATGATGACCTTCCTGTACTCACAGTCGTTCCCCTCTGACACACATCCCACAATGGCAGTGTTCATCGGAGAACTTCTGGAGGTGGCAACTGTCCTGTGGAGTATGTGAAGTCCGATGTGTACAGGGTGAAGAGGAAAGGTGAGAGGACTGTTCCCTGGGGGGCACCTGTGCTGCAGACCACCACATCGGACACACAGTCCTGCAGCCTCACAAACTGGGGTCTGTCAGTGAGGTAGTTGGTGACCCATGCAGCCAGCTGGTCACTGGCCCCCGCTCTCTCCAGCTCTCTGAGGGGTAGATCATGTTGAAAGCACTGGAGAAATCAAAAAAGGTAATCCTCACAGTGTTTCCAGCGTCCTCCAGGTGAGACAGGGATCTCTGCAGCAGGTAGATATTGTACCTGAATCTGCTGGATTTCTCCCAGTTTGTGGCCCCCAGAGCTCCCATCACCACTGATGCTTTTTTAGCCCCCACATCATTTCTAGCTCCTCTGTCAGCCTTGTCTTCCATCCTAATTAGGGGACTTCAAGCCCAAATTTAAGATTAAGATTTAAGATTATAACCTGTATGATTATATGTGACAAATACACTTTAGCCACGCTAACAGTGAGGCTCCGTCAGTGTCGGGCAGATGGTCTAAAACTCTCCAGGTATTCATTCATTCATCCCCAAGGCAAAGATGGGACCCCTCAGGAGACCGGCGTCGAAGAGAGAGCTGTTCAGGAGGCCGGTGGTGGGGATGGGGCCTTTTAGGAGGCCATGGACAGGGTTTAGGTGGGACTGGTGGGGGCTCGGTGGTGCTAGACAGGACAGTCTCTGGGGTACTGAGCAGCAGAGGTGGTAGCAGACGTTGGTAGTGAAGTTTCCCTCTGTGGCCTCCCCCGTCAGTTCGTACTGTTATGGTGGTGACAGGTTGGACCCAGTGCAGGACAGGACGGAGGCAGAGCAATGCAGAGGATGAACAAAAAACTGACAGACATGAGAGGAAAGAAAAGAATACAAAATAAAACAGGAAGTGCATGCAAAACAACTGGAAACAGACAAATACAAGGAGAGGGAAAGAAAATCTGTTTACCTGCCTGGTTACCTTCCTGTGAGCCAAATTAAAGTGTATTTTCATCAACATCATCACCTCCAATGCAAATTCAACAATGCAGAGAGATTCAACAGTATTTATGTCACTGTTATCAGCTGAAACAAAGAAAATATCACTAAGAACTTAATCTGGAATAGTGATGAATAAAATTGTACCTTCAGGTCAATCTTGGAGGAATAAAAGAAAACTCAGTCAGCATCTGTTGTCTTCACTTGAATGTGAGTTTAATTGATGAAAACTGATGTCAGGGAGATTTTGGATATAAAGAGCTGCTCTAAACTGCAGGTTTTATCCTGAAACAGTCTGAATATGACTAAGAATCTAACAAAAGAGGTGTTTCATCTCTAAAAAGTCAACTTGTCATTTCATCTGCTCTGTGACGATGCATTTTCCAGGAGATCTCAGATTCAGAACAGTTTATTTAGCTGAAGAAGGACGCGTAAAGGAAGTCTTCATCCTTCAGTTTATCACAAACATTCAACACGTCTGGAGACACGAGTCATCTGTAAAGTAACTGAAGGTGCAGACAGGTGTAGTGGATGGAAAAAGTTCAAAATTCACCTCTCAGATGGAGTTAAATGTAAATTACTCAAGTAAAGTACCTCATAGTTGTAAAAGTTTGTTTTTACATTAAAGGCTTCTATTGCTGATTTCATTTTAAATAAAGAAATCTGGGAGACAAATGCAATCAAACTGCAGAAAGTGAAAGTGAAGTGAAATTAAATTCTTTGTAAAGCTTTTTAACAGAACTGTTGTACATGTAATTGTCTTCAGTAAGAGGCCACGAGAAAGAGGAAACAGCATGGCGGGGGTGTTGTTCTTAGAAAAACTCACTCAGCTGTATATAAGGGAGCACAGAGCACAGGTCTCCAGCACACATCAGCCCTGAAGATTAAAAGCTTTTCATCCACACAGAAGCTGCTCTGTCTCTGTCCAGGAAACATGAAGACTCTGCTGACTCTCCTTCTTCTGGCTCTGATCTGCCTCCAGCACATCAACACTGCTCGTAAGTAACTCTGATTCATTTCTCTGCGAGCCGTCACATTTAAGTTGCATTCAGGAAACAAAGTGTTGAATGTGTGTGAATGTCTTCACAGAGCGGGTTGCAATACAACGTTTAGGGTCAGAATGCTGTCCGAAAATCACTCAGATGAATATTCCTGTAAAAAAGGTGAAAGACGTGGCGATGACCCCGAGCAGATGTCCCTTCCAGGCTATTGTGTAAGTAGACTGTGCATGTTGATCACATCTGCCACATGTTACTGTGACTGCAATGACTTTGTATTGAAAAACTGGAAAACGAGGGAAATCTGTAATTGGGTCTTTTTCTCAGTTCCTTAACTGTTAACTAGTGAAAGATAAGACAGTACTTTATTTATCCTGAGGGAAGCTGCAGAACAAAGTTCATTCATAAAAACAAACAAATGATAAAAGTAGAGGTGTAAATGTCAGATATTTATGACAAAGATTAAGTGTGAATTATTCTAATAATTATTCAATTATTCAAGAGTTAAGAATTTCATTGCTAATGATTGCTTGACGTATATTGTTGTGCCAATGATAATAAATTCTTGAAATCTTGAAATAACAAATTGATCTTTAGTTGTTTGCAGATTCTCCACAAGGGGACGTTGTTCAGTGCTGTAAAAGTGTATTTATAATATATAACATGAATTTGTTTTAGAGACATGATGATTCACTTTATGTTGTTGTTAAACTGCACTGCATTATACAGAGGTGTTTCTATTATTCAGTCTCCCCTCAGTGAAGTAAATTATGTGGATGAACTAATAAAAACACCTGTTAATATTAATATTAATATTAGTCTCTCTAATATTGGTTCTAACACTTTGCTGAACATTTAGCTGATAGCACATTTGTGAGTAAAAGACGTCTTTCATTTTCATTTTTTTTTTTCAGGGACACTGTGTGTGCTCTTGTGTTTCTGACAGTATACAACATTTGTGTTTCTTCTTACAGAGTCACAACTGTGAAATGTAAAAAGTTTTGCCTCGATGCCAACGGGACCCAGGCGAAGAATCTGCTGAGAGCTTTTAATAATTCAACTGCCAACCATGTGCCTACGTCTGCCCCTTCCACCATCTCAACTCCTGAACAACAGACTAAAAAACAATGCTGATCTTTGTGTGTAATAATCACAGATCATGTTCTCATGTAGATAAACAGGTTGATGCAGCGAATCAACTGATAATTATTGATGATTATACAGAAACTTTGAATGTTAAAACTGTTGCTTTTAAGTAAAGATTCATGTTAAATGTAAAAATACAACTTTAAAATGCCTTTTATTAATCAAACACAGCAGCCAGAGTGTGTGAATGCATATGAAGTGATATTTCATACACGCATGTATGACAGCTGTGTATTAATATAATATTTTCTGTGATTCAAGGAAAATATTTTAAATATGTTTTAATTATTGCTGCCCCTTTCTGAATAAAAGCTTTATTTTTGTATTTAACTTTCTGCTCTCTTTATTTTGGAGGCCAGGAGTGGAGACACTTCAGTTGACTCTCTGAGGCTGTTAAATATTCATACTACATGAAACTGTTTGTAGTTTAAAAGGGAAATAACCTCTGCAGCTTGTGTGTGAATACAGCAGTGGTGCTGCATTATAATTGGACTCAATACTTATTAAGAGGAAATTATTTTACTTTTAACTTCACTACATTTAATTGATACCTTTAGTTACATTGCAGATTAATTATACAAAATATAATCAACACATAAATTATTATTTATTATCTACCTGTATTTTTATTGATCTATGAGGGAAATTCGCAAGCTACCCAGCAGTTTATGAAGGAATCAAACAAGTTCAACCTTTACCTGCCGCAACATTAAAGTGATGAACACATGAATGCATCAGTGATTGTAATCTGTAATATGATATATGTTAAACTAAATGTTGGTATTTCTAAAGATGTGAATACTTCCTCCATCTGTGGAAAACAGAGCCTGTACTTTGGTTGTCATGCAAATGTGTGTGCAAATTTTGAAATTTCCATAATTATGTAAATGTTCTGTGTCAAGATCCAAGAATAAAAACTTTGGGGCAGATATACAGTAGTACTTAAGAGGTAGTATTAAAACAATTACATAAATCATTGATGATCATGATAATAATATCAGTAATATTAAGACTTAAGCTGATGTTGCTGTTGAGGCTGTATAAGTGTGATAAACTAATTCAAATGTAATGTAATAGTATATGTAAAGTAAATGTGTAAATATAATACATCATAATAGCAGCAGGTGACAAGTTGTTTTCATATTCACTTTTCATCATTTGATTCTCAGTTTCCAATTCTCCTCCTTCTTAAGCAGTTTACAAGTTTATAAGGCAGGTAAGGGAAATTTGATTTTAGTCCACTAGGGGGCAGAATAAATTTAAAAACAGTGCTTTAAAACTCCTGAAAACTCAACTTAATCAGCTTTGTCTGGAGTGTTTGTGGTTTTTTTAATTCATCCTGATGGGAACATGAATGTCTAAACCAATCCATCCAATCAGTCACATAAATGCGAACCACATGATGTTGCTGGAGATAAAATCATCTAAAAATAAAATCAATCATCATCCCTCATTTCTGATGAGTCCGGACTTAACTTTGGTGTTAAATGCTGAATCGATCAGTAGGTGCTTCCAAGGTGATTCTGGTAGCTGTCCAGCCCCCAAAATGTACAATATTCAATCTTCTTTTAGCTCCGTCTTTGGTAGTTCAGAAGCTAAATGCTAACTTCTGCCTGTGTATTTTAATATATCGTATGCTATCATGTGCTGTTCATGTCAGCTTCAAAGTTTTCTGTCTGTAATTCTCTTTATGAGAGTCTTGTCTTTAAAAGTGTGATTACTCTTGTAAACAAGCATCTTCTTATGTTCACTGACAACTAGTTGTATTTATTGATGATCCAGTCAGTTCAGACTTTTGATGAAGTTATGATGGACACACACAAATCAATCATGAAACTTGCTTCCTAAGTGTGAGTTTGTATCGCAGCGTTTGAGGACAGCAGGCAGCACAGGGTGGAGGAAAAGAAGAAGTGGTGTTGGTGACGGTCTGACTTTTCAATGTTTCCATTGTTCCTGATCTGAGGGAAAGTGATCGTGCCAGCAACAGTGTTTGAAGACGTTCTGCAGAGACAGAAAGAGGCTCTTCAAAACGCTCCATCTGTGTCTTCAAACACAGTCATAACAACAGATGTCAGTGTGAGCAGAGTTTGCTGGGTTTTCAAAAGTATCTGTGGACAAACATGCACACTGATTCACAAATGTTCTGCTGAGCATCGAGTGAAACAGCGATTCTGTAGAGAGGAAAGCTCAATGAAAGTACTGACTAATAACTGAAAGGACTGTAATACCAAAAGATGAAGCTGTAATACTCTAAAACAAGCTCACATTTATGTGTTGAATGTTTTCTGAGGAGTTTCTATGGAGCTTTTTTGGTGGTGGATGCAATGGTGGGACAAATATTCAGATTTATTTTAGCAGAAGCACTACTACCACACTGTGAAAATACTCCACAACAAATAAAAGCCCTACATTCAAAACCTTATTAAGTAAAAGTATGTGAGTATTATCAGCAAAATGTACTTAAAGCATCTGTAAAGTAATTAGAGCCGTCAGACAAATGTAGTGGAGTGAAAAGTACAATCTTACCTCTAGAATATAGTGGGGAAGAAGAATAAAGTTGCATAAAATGGAAATACTCAAGTAAGTTACCTTGAATTTGTACTTAAATACAGCACTTGAATGTAACACGCATTCATGCTGAAGGTTTCACATTATTCCTGATCCTGATTCCTGAGAAGACTGAAAAATATCAGATAAATATGGATATCAAAACATTGTATCAATACATCAATACTTCCTCATATGTTTTATGAGGAAGAAAAAGCATTCATGGATGCATATATTGAGTTTTTATTCACAGTGTGGATTATTCACAGCACCCAGAGGCCGACTGTATATTATATGCTGAGCGCAGGAAAGCAACTTGAGTTGTAGTTTTTTATTTTAGATGACTAATATGTGCTTTTATTTGCAGGTAAAACCAGGAAATTGCATCTAACCCACCACCTGTTTTCATTTAAAGCCACCTGTTTTATTTTAAAGATCAAGAGTTTCATCGTACACACCGACATTTCTTCACTAAATGCTCCTTCATTTATTAATATTTATTTTTCTACCTTCTGGTCCTTAAATAAATAAACTAGTGCTTTGAGTGGACAAACCAATCGTCCTCTACAGTGGTTAAAAATGAAAGCAAGAGAGTAAAATAGTTTATTTTTATTTCTAAAATGTCTGGATGTTAGACAAAGAGCAGCACAAGAGGAGGATGTTCAAGTGAAAAGATGAAATTAACATGCACATTAAAGGAAAATACACCTGTTACACCCTGCTGACTTTCTCACCGTCCAGGCAGCCATCAATTTCCACTGAAAACACGACGGTTGTGCCGTGCGATCTATCACAGTGAAGGTTTTGTCATTTTGTGTGTTTGGGCTGAAATGATTGTCTCTTGATGAAGCAGCTGCTCCTTCGTGGTGCATTTAAGGACACTCCAACATCCACAGTTTCAGAGTTGGTGATGTGAAAGTGTTACAGGACAAACAATTAGCAAACAATGAAGATTTGATCAGGATAAAGTCAACTTTGCTCTCATCTTTCTCTATTGATCACTTTTTTTACATACTTTTTAAAATATTGATCTACCGTCATGGATGAACAGATTTTTCATTTAGTCCCTGAATTACATCAAAATGTGTTTTGTGTGCTCTAAGAAAGAATCTCAGGTATCCTAATTCTACTACAAAGCACAAAAGTTCGATCCAGATCAAAACTGAAACTGAAACGTTATTCAATCTGATTTCAGAATCCCTTTTTTTCTTTTGAACAACCCATTTTCGTGATTTGATCCAATCTGATATCTGAAGTCTGATCAGATGACCTCTAAATAAGTGGGTCTGAGTTATTTGCCGTCAATAAAACTGGACCCAGAGAGACGTCTAAAACCAGCTAGAACTTTTTCCTTTTCGATAAAGCAGATCGTACAAATGAACAAAAACTGACATCTAGTGGCAGTCAGTGGCAACGTCGGCAAGTGGGACGAAGGAGTGCTCACTTTCTGAACGAAGCACAAACATAACAACATGATATGATAAAGAGAAAGATGAAGGAAATCACTAACAGCTAACACTATGTGAACTCGATGAAACCCTTTTATCAAAGGTTATACAGCATAATGCCTGCAAATATCCAATATTCATATACCCGAGATATTAGCTTTAGATATAATATGTTTATCGTCTTTTTGATGACTTCATAAGATGTGCACAATAGCTGCAGTAAGATTACAGTTCATATTTCCTTTAAAGGTTTAACATTCAGTGCTGAAATGTATTTGCTGATATGAAATCTAAATATAACCTGATAAGTACAAGATAGTGTTAAAAGCTTAAAGCGTGAAACCAGAACATGAGCAGACACAAACTTAAAGTGTAATACACTGTCCACGATATAACAGTCCTTTAGAGTCTAAATGTACTTGAGTTTGTGGTCAAGTGTTGCCATTTTTAACACATCAAGTGGATGAAAGTGTGACTGCTCTCTTCATGGTCCATTAGAAAGCCGTAGATGGAAGTGTGGATTGATGACTCCTGCTCGATATGAGCACGTCATTATCTTCCTTGGAACCAGACGTGAGCTCATCCGGTGACAAGTCCACTTTGGACCAGCTCTCCTCAGACTCGGCCGCTATTTCCTCGCCTCTCTCCTCCTTCCACAGCCGCTCGTACTCCTGCTTCAGCTCTTGATAGGAGCGGGAGAAGGTGTGGAAGATGGAGGTGGCGGGGAACGCCATGATGAGGATGCCGCTCAGGATGCTGGTCAGCGCGACTATCTGTCCGGGGATGCTGCGCGGCACCATGTCGCCGTAGCCCACCGTGGTCATGGAGATGATGGCCCACCAGTAGGAGGCCGGGATGCTGCTGAAGCTGTGGTGAGGGTGCGTGGCAGCGAACGGCGCCAGTTCGCTCTCCGCAAGATGAACCAGAGGTGAGAAGAGCGTCACGGCCACACAGACAAACAGCAGCAGCAGGCCGAACTCCCTCATGCTGCGCTGCATGGTCAGGCCTAACGTCTGCAGGCCCAGAGAGTGGCGAGCCAGCCGCATCACATAAAGGATCCGCAGGGCCCGCAGGAGGCGAAGGATCAGGCTCAGCTTGTCCAGGTAGCCTCTGCCAGCGCCCATGATGACGTCCTCCTGCGACTCGTCTCTTACGTCGACCACCAGGGACACGTAGTACGGCAGGATGGCGATGGCGTCGATGATGTTGAGGGGCCCGCGAGCGAAGGCCAGCTTGCTCTGAGCGTTGACAAACCGCAGCACAAACTCCAAAGTGAACCAGGCCACGCAGATGGACTCCACCACAAACATGCTGTGACACTTCTGGGAGCATTCGCCCTGCAGAGACCAGGTTCACACGTCAGGTTACCCACAAAGCTCAGTGCGACCCGCGAAAACAACGACTACTGTGGCTACTCGAGTACAATACTTAAGAACAGATTTATCTACTCCATAAAATATTTCACTTTGCAACGTTTATCTGACAGCTTAAGTTACAAATTAAAAGACATTTACACACAAAACATACGAAGAGTTTTGTTATTAATTAAAGTACAAAACAATTCACACAGGTGAAATGATTAGATGATTTATCGATTAGCTGATTGACTAAAAGTGGAAACTATTTTGATCATTGATTTTGTACAAACATTCGATGGTTCCAACTTCTGAAAAGTTTTTTTCCTTTTAATAATCTTAATGCAAACAAAATAGTTGAAAATGAGCTCCATGTTATGTTTGAAAAAAGGGGCCAAAACAATCAATTTAAGCAAATGTTTAGCGAAACAATCACTGGAGCACCTTTTAAAGATGAAATATTGCTCTTTTTGTTCTTCATTTTGATGCATTATGCTGTAAAACTGTGACTCAATGGACAACAATCAGTGTACCATTCTGTGAGTGGTAAAATGCACTACTGATGAATACAACTTTTAATGTTTTTATTTTAAATGGCAAAGAAACTAAATCCAAATACCAAATGACAGAGTATTGTATTGGTAACTGTCTCCTTCTATCAACACCGTCTTCTATCTGTCTCTCATAAAAAAAAACCCTTCACAGCACTTAAATTGATTTTAGTTTATACACAAGCTGAATACCACGTTCCTTTGAGCGTTGTAACGTGGAGTCATTACAGTGGAAAATAATCAATGTCCATTTGAGCGTGACTTTGAAAGGTGACTGGATGAGAGAACAAGAAAACAAAAACCTTTAAATGAGGAACTGTTGTCACAAATGCTAACAAACAAAAAGCTTAAATTATAAACCTTGCCAGGCTTTTTCTGACAGCACATAACAATCCTCTTTATGATTACTGGAGTCTAAACCAATCATTTTAATCTATGTAGAATTCAGCACGCTGTGTTAACAGAAGAAAAACGACTCCTGGAAACACATGAACTATCTGTGAAGTAATATTCAGGCAGTGAGACTGAACTTGATTTGAACTTTCAATAATTTACTGCTCCTACCTCTGAAATCTTGCAAATTTGCACATTTTTATCAATAAAATATACTGAGGCTTAGTCATTTTAATATTGTTTGTGTATTATACTGTTATTTTATATTTCATTTGTATATCGTCACTCTGTTGTGTTGTGATTGGTGGATCTATTTATCTTTATAATCACAGAACATAAGAGACCGTACTGTGATGTTAGGAATTGAACTGAATTATGAGTATTGCAGGTAAAAATGACTAATTAAAGCTATTCTGTGCACGTACTTCATATAATCCCTCATGTAATCTCTGCAAAACTCGATTTGGGTCACAGTCACAGACACGAAACTGACCCTCCTCCACCAAACAGAGATCAATCATAGCTTAGCATTAGCAACAGGTACAACAGGCCTCAGGGGTCAAAGGTCATGTCTTTTTTTAAGCACATTTAAAACTGTAAGGAACTGATTAAACGACATGTGTCTGTTCCAACGTGAGCCCTGACGCAGAGTCATTCCTTTGTTCTCAGGTTCTATGTTGCCAAAGTTCTACGTTCTTAGAGTTAAATGTTCTCGTGGTTCTATGTTCTCCAGTTTCTACATTCGCAAGGTTCTATGTTCCAACGGTTCTATGTTCTCAAGGTTCTATGTTCCAACGGTTCTATGTTCTCAAGATTCTATTTTCTCAAGGTTCTACATTCGCAAGGTTCTATGTTCCAGTGGTTCTGTGTTTTCATGGTTCTATGTTCCCATGGTTCTACAATTCAAAGGTTCTATGTTCCAGTGGTTCAATATTATCATGGTTTGATAATCTCAAGGTTCAATGTTCTCAATGTTCTACATTCCCAAGTTCTATGTTGTCATGGCTCTATGTTGTCATCGCCCTGTGTTCTTCAGGTTCTATATTCTCAATTTTCCATGTTCTCAAGATCCTATGTTCCCATTGTTCTATGTTCTCAATGTTCTATGTTGCCAAAGTTCAATTTTCTCAAAGTTCTACATTCCCAATGTTTTATCTTCCAATGGTTTTATGTTCCCAAAGTGCGATGTTCTAATGATTCTATGCTCCCATTGCTTTACGTTCTCAAGGTTCTATGTTCCCAGGGTCAGGGATTAGGGTTATGTTACGTCACCTGATCACAATAAGAGGGTTACTGTGTGGAAACAGAGTACTGAACTGGGGAACAGAGAACTTTTAGAACTTGGATGAGCATCAGATTTCGACATTCGACTTTACATGTTGGCAGAAAAAGTGCAAACACTGCTGGTTTCCAGAATTTAAAAGGAATCTTGGCTTTGCTTTTGCATCTGCGCCAAATTTAGAAACAAACTCCAAATGTTTGTTCAGCCGTCAAACATCTGATGTTCTGGTGTTTCAGCTGCTGAACCGAACACGTCTGTTCTTTCTTTATTAGTGCGACTAAAAAAACATTGTTCAGGGAGAAATCAATCCACCGTCAATCAATCCTCCGGCTGAAGAAAGATAATTAGACAGACCGTTCAGACTCTGACAAACTGTTCCACAATCAATTCAACAGCCTGTCTGCTTCTTTTGAGGCAGCAGCAGAAATCTTTGATTTCACACTCACGTTGGCAAAAGCAACGTTTAACAACTCTTCACCTCACACAGCTTTACAAATAACTCGACTTTATTTACCTTAAGAACTTTATTTTGCCTTTTTACTGTGATGACTGGCTCCTATCAGTCAAATTATTTTGATTAATCTTCATCTATTTTTATGAATCTAAGCAACGTCAAATGTTTCCTTATTGGTTATTTACTCATTTTATTTTTTACAGACAATTTTTTTGGTCACTTTGGTAAACAATGCAACAGTCTGTGGATAACATTTTGGCCTGTTGTTGTCTGAAAAAGCTGATATGGTGAACTTAAATTTGCACCAAAATTTAATAAAATCTGAGAAACAAAGTGCATTTCCATTTCTATCACAACTGTTTAGAAAATATTAGAAGCTGGTGCTCCTGTGATGTGCTGTGTGCTATTGTAGAAGACAAGAGGGATACATGATGTAATTAAAGCTCCAGTAAGACTTCAAAAGGTGGAAAATAATATAGAAATTATCATATGGAATTTATGCTAGTTTCATGTATTAATATCAGGAAGGTCACAGTCTCGTCATGGCTCCACAGAGGTCGGATATTGATCTTTAGTGCTTGTAATGCTTCATGTATGTCACGATTTATTTGTTTTATCAGTTTCCATTGCACTTTGTCGGCTGGATAGCTCAACTAGATGAGCGCACGCCTATGGATGTAGAGACAAACCCCCAGCAGCAGGTTTGATCCCAACCCAGGGCTCTTTGCTCTTTTCTGCATATCATCCCCTCATCCCTTCTCCCTGTGACTGACTGGTGAGGCGGTCCAAGGTCCAGGGGTGTGCCCAGCCCAACGACAGCTGGGATAGGACTCCAGCACCCTGTGACCCTGTGAGACAGGATAGGCGGTACAGAAAATGGATGGATGGCATTGCTCTTTGTTGCTGTTTCTGAATAATTAAAAATGTACATAAAAACAGGTGGATGGAACCTGTTGAGCTGTAAGATGATCTGTTGGTTCATCTCTGCTAATCGTCTTTTAACATTACACAGTCATTTGATATACTGTTTATTTATAAAGAATGATTAGCGCAGCTTGCAGGTTGGTCTTTTTTTAGATAATGTAATTACCACAGAGTCTTACAAAGTTTTGGTTGATTTACTTAGGAACATTAGTGTCACTATAGTTTTGTCTGACTCAACAGTACAAGGTATTGAAATAGAAAACTTTCCTGTAAGACAAAGAGAAAAGGCTTCATGTTTGTTTAAGAGGTTTAATGTGGCTGTCAGCTGCTGATCAGCTTCATACGCACCCTGTTCTCTTCATCTCTGAGGTCTGGCATGGTGCTGATGCACAGGCTGATGACGGTGACCAGCACCATGACGACGGACAGGCAGGCGAACATCTTCCCGGCCAAACCTGACTGGGGGTTTTCCACCACTTCTCGCAGCATCCAGGTCAGTCTGCGAAAGCCCTTTTCAGTCTGTGTGGTGTTTTTCTTCAGCATCAGCCTCTTCTGCCTCCACTCCTCTTCCCTGCGCTCTCGCTCGGCCACTTCCTCCACACGGGTGATCATTCGGCGGCGGCAGCAGCGCTCCATGTGGCCGGGGTCAACCCCCCAGTAGTCGAGTTCATCGTGCAGCGACACGGCACACAGTTCCCGAAGCAGACGCAGTTTTCCTGCAGCCAGGAAGTTGAGGATGACCCTGAAGGCTGTTGGGTTTCGGTCAAAGAAGTACTCCTGGCACGTCTCGTCGTAGTCGTCACAGAGTCGTGCGATCTCCTCAGGGGTGGTGCAGAAACGAAGACGTCCCAGGCGACTCTGGGGGAACTGCTCCAAGGTGGACCAGGGGAAGGTGTAGCGGTTTCCCCCAACGTTGATGAGAACCTGCAGAGTGTGGTCGACCACGTACGAGGCCTTTGGGTCACGTAGCAGCTGGGCGCGCTGGAAGTAAACACCCTTGATGGTCTCAGTCTCCGGGATCTCGGTGAAGAAGCGGTCGAGGCTGCTGTCGTCACTGCTGATAGAGTAGGTGCTGAAGTCATGGTTGGCATTGCTGATGATGGGCATGCTGGCTTCAGGATGTGTGAGGTATTTGTATGTTCGGTTAACAGGAAGTTAGGAAAAGGATCCACAGAGAGGCTGCAACAACAAAAAAAATTTAAAAAATGAAAACAAGTCAGGCTGAATCTGTATTTTTCTGTTAACACAAATCATTTTGTCTCAGTCCAAAGCCTCTCATTACAAATCAGCATTGCGTATGGAGTGCCACATGGTTCTGCCATCGGTCCCCTACTTTTGTTATGTACGTTACTGTGACTTTCATTGATATGCAGATGATATAGACAGATACAGTTGTTGATCCCGATGACCCGAGCCCACCTCCTAAAGTGCATCTCTGGCATCAACTAGTGTTTGATCCAAAATGTCTTCAAGCTAAATCAGGACAAAACAGAAGTCTTTATTGTTTATACAAAAGAACAACAGTTTACTTAACTATCTCAACACATTACATGCCAGACCTAAAAATGAGGCAGTTACTGTCAACTCTGAACTTTATAACCGCCCATAGGGAACATTTTGTTGATAAATTTTTTAATGGATTTATGGACTTGCCCCTGAGCAGATCCAAAGACTTTCTACTGCTTATTGTACCAAAAACCCAACCTGGAGTTGTTTTCTGTAGTTCTGGACCCAAAGCTGCATTTCATTTCATGTATGAAAGGTGCTATACAAATCAAGTTTGCTATGCAATCATTTTATGTGTAACTAATGTGTGAATTACACTGAAATACACAATGGAAAGTGATTAAAGTTCCAGGATTAGCTTACTCCATGGTTTTGAGACATCTTTTACAGATGCCTCTTTAAAAACAGTGGTATGTTAGTTGACTTAAGATTTAAGAACTAATACATAGAACCGCATTGCATCCAACGTACTCTTGTAATTGTTCAGTAATAGAAAAAAGTCACAACTCACTGAAAAAAAAAGATTTTGGTGCTCCACTTTTAAACCTGACACCTTTGCGAGTTGACTTCACACCAATTCACGCCTCGATTCATGCGACCCTGACAACTCTCACATGACTACTGTGTGACCTTAAACCTTTCATGGTGCGAACAACCAGAGAGATTAAAATGTCTGAGCTCGACCAGCTGACACGATTCAAGAACAACTTCAGATCAGTTTACATAAAAACACATTTCTCACTGACCTCCACATAGTTTTGATTTTTATATCTAAATATCCAACGATAGAAATTTGTAAAAATGTTACTGATTTGGTGATAAATTGACATTAAATCACAGCCTGAACAAACATCTGAACTGAGAGCACTCACGTCATCAACACAGAGACTTCAAAAATCCAAACAACCTCTCAGTCTTTTCAGCTCTTCTGCACAGAGGTCGAGGATTAAAGTCCAGACGCCTCTCGTTTATTAGAAAGAGGTGCTGCTGGTGTTGCAATCTTTCAGTGCAGTGAAAACCACAAAGTGTATTCAAGGAATCTCAGATGGATCAAAAATCAGGACAAACATGGCTGAATACCACTGCAGATTTATTTTTGGATGTTTTTTTAAACCCTTTCATTCAATCTTGACATCCTTGTGACATTTACTTTAATACAGAAGCATTTAACTCCACATAACTTAAATTTCTCGCAATTCAGATGACAATTCAGTATTTTTCATTTCATGATGTTTTCCATCATCAGCTGTAGGTCCTGGTTAGACAGCAGGGCTGATTTATTACTTAACACCATGCTGGATTATTGACTTTGCTCACATTCCTGCATTTTAAATATAAAAATGTTGTTAAAATATAAAAACATTGTTCTTCCATGTTTCCTCCAGCAGGTGGATCCATGAAGGCTTCCCAGTGAGATGCTGAGTGTCCAGATGTATGAATTAACTTCAAGTATACTCACTAAAGCACTGTGTTAAGGACAGTTTTCAAGCATTTGAGTATTTTCATTTTATGCTACTTGTTACTTCTACTCCACTGTATTTGAGAGGTAATTATTGTACTTTTTACTATATTTATCCGACAGCCAGAGGTTCAGCATTTATAGACAAAACATATGATCAGTCTATAAAATATGATAATGCATGTGTATATACTGAAGTACCCAGCAGTATATTTAGTAGCTCACATGAGCTTTGCATCCACCAGCTTTTTAAACTTCTGCTAACACATTAATATATCAATAATAATCTAATAATAAAATACAACAGTCTGTAAGAAGTCATTCAGCTGCCTGAGTACTTTAACCTTCTATAGTTTCAGCACATTTTGCAATATGCAACATACAATTTGCAATATTTTTCTACTTAAGTCAAATTATGAATGCATGACTTCAACCAATCATAAGAAAATAAATCTAATAATAATAATCTTCTACTTGCCAGATTAAACAAATATACAAATATACAGTACATATATGAATATGTTGTGTTTTTAATCATATTTTGTTAAGCCTGTTTGTCCCAAAACCATCACTTAAGTAATTATGGAAAGAGTGATATACTGTATATCCTAATTAAATCTATATAAAAGTACATTTTCCAGTGTTTGACTCTCAGTAACAGAGCTGAATTTCAGATTAAACATCAGATTGACGTCTGCCTGCTGACATAAACCTTCAAAACATGTGTCTCGATTCTGCAGTATTTTCTCTTTTTTGTTAAATTTTTTTTTAATTGTGTCATAAATCATGTCGAGCTTTAAGTATAAAGTTGCATAAAATGGAAATACACAAGTAAACTAAAAGTACCTTGATTTTTTTTGTCAAGAACCTTGACCTAGATTTTCAAATTAAATGGAAAAACCTTTTATTTAACATGTTGTTAAAGTTACTGTATAGTATACTCCATTTTATTTCATTATGATGTGTTATATTATATTATATTATATTCTAGTCTAATGTTTTATAGTATATTATGACATGCTGAAGTGTAATGTGTTATAGTATAAGATACTTTAATATGTTATATTGTATTATGGTATCTGATATTGTAATCAATAATATGCATTGTTTCCTGTATATGAATAGATTGGTAGTAAAGTTGAAGCAGTGTTACTGACTGACTCACCTCACAGGGCGCAGGTGTACTGCCTCAGCTCGTTATTGGTCCTGAACATTTTCTCATGTGTTGCTGTTGGAGACGCTCCTCGCTCATTAAGCCACAATTGATCTTATTATAATAAAAAAGGTGAAAATCAGCAAGAGTCCTCTCTCAGTTTCCTCTCTGAAGTTTTTTCCCCTGTGTGTCCCTGCAGCCTCTCCTCTCCTCTCCTCTGCTCGTCTTTTCTTCAGGCTGCAGTTGGAGGAAATTAAATCCGTGATTCGGTGTCGCTCGGTGTGTTTTTGTTCCCGCCGGTGATTATCCACCGACGGAGTCCTCAGACCTGCTGCGGAGCTCTCAGCTGGGTCTGACAGCAGGACCATCCTCCTCCTCCTCCTCCTCCTCCTCCCAGCTCTCTCTTATTCTACACTGTAAAAAACGAAGCCAATTCAACTCAGAATATGAAGGAAGAAGTACTCACAGTAAATTAAGATACCTGTACTTTACTTTAGTTCCTCCATTTTCTGATATTTTACTAAAATAAAGTCCCCCCTGTAGTTTGTCTTTAGCAGCAGTTTAGGAGCTTTGCAGGTGTTTTTTTCAGGTAAATGGACATTTTTATTTTATCTGAACAAGTCCTAAACATTAAATTCTTCTTGGAATGTAATCGAGTACATTTACTCAAGTACTGCAGTATGCATTTGAGGTACTTTATTTGTGTATTTGTGTACTTTTATGCTAGCCTAGTTTATACTTATACTCAGAGGTAAATATACTTTTTACTCCACTACATTAACAACATTAGATATTTTTCAGTTAACATTTTTTTGATAACACTATACATATGAAGTGAGTGAACTGATGATCTATAATCACGTAAATCAAAGTGAAGTGATCAACCAGCCGCAACATTAAATTTATGAATGCATCAATAATTATAATACAATAACATAACATTATGAAACAGGCCATTCTGCATTATGAGTTCTTTTACTTTTAATACTTTACATATATTTTGATGTCAATACTTTAGTACTTCTACACTGTCGTATTACTACTTCTACTTTTATTAGATTTATTTAATAAAAATTATTAAACTGAATCAAAGAGAAAATCTTCTGTCTGCCTGCAGTCCACAGAAAGTCTCCATTAATAGAAATAAACAGAATAAATGTACATTTTTTACAGTGCAGAGCTGCTCCTCCTGATGGTTCCTCTTCCTCAGTTTAAACTGCACTGAAGAGCTTTTGTTTAAATGCTGCTAAAGCCTGATTGACAAAGTTTGTGCTGGCAGACATCCAAACACACAGAGGATTAATAAAAAAGGACAGAAGATGAACCACAGATCGTCGGTCAGCATCACACACACACACACAGATTATGTCATTCATGATTTGCATTGCTGCTTTACAAGAAGCAGGTGGTTGTTTCCGTCCAGATCTAATAACCTGTGACTGTGACATCCTCGCTCTCATGATGTGACGTCTGTAAAATAAATGTTTGGCGAAGCTTCATCTCAGGATGTGTTTCCTGTTTAGAAAACAAAACACACACACACACACACAGCTTCAGTGGTGTTTGGTTCCTGGGCAGCCGTTTATCTTGTTTGACTAATTGTAGTCAGGATGGAGCCTGTCAGCCTGCTTTTGCATGAAAACTTTGCCTCTCAAATTCAGATCATTTAGTGGACAATATCTGTTTTCTTTTTTACTGCAGGTTATTTATTAGATGTTGTTTTGATGGAAAGAGAAAACATCTTTGACCCATCTCCATTTATCTGCCTCACAAAGTCTCTTCTGAGCTTCAAATATTGATGAACTGCACACTTTCATATCTGAACAGTGGAAGTATTATCAGCTAAATGCACTTAAAGTATCAAAGTACTTGTTTTATAGAGAAAAGAGGCTCATGTTGTTATATATTAGATGACACCATTAGATTTTATTTGAATTTTTAGAGTAATTTTCTGCTGTGAGCACCGTGAACAGCCCTCACATCTCCGTCTATGAGTGTATGATACACAAAATACACAAATATAATCATGTAAATGTAAATTAAATGTCTCCTGTGACGATGTGACAGTATTAGGTTATTAATATTAATGCATCAGTGTTAGAGCAACATGTGACTGTTGGAGCTGGTCAAGGTGAAGTAAGTTTGACAAACTTTATCGAGAGTTTAGTCCGATAGTGGTGCCCAATCTAGGGGTCGGCCCCCTCTAAAGGGTCACCAGATGAATCTGAGGGGTCGTGAGATGATAAATAGGAGAGAAAAGAAGAAAAATCAAAGTTCTCATACACACGTTTGTATTTTTTATTTTTTTTTGCACTCAGATCTTTGCTTTTTGTGAAATATTGGCTCATTTTATCTGTTTGGAGAAGTTTAAAACTGCTGATAACTCATCTGAAACATGACAAGGAGCCTCAACTACACACTGATTTTTACATCAGAAGACAAAATAAAGCACTTTAATCTCTTTAGTCTGAAAATATCTAACAAAGTGATTCCACCTCTAACGGGAATATATTAACAAGAAACACACAGTAAAAATATTTCTGATAAGTGCATAGGGAAATATTTCCAAATAATAATTTCATATTCGTATTGCTTCCTGCTGCTGTCCATACCTGTCAGCTCTCAGGTGATCAAATCGCCTGAAAATGACGCCCAGATTTTCGAGGAAGGAGACGATCAAAGACCTGAACTCCTCTTTGACCCCACAGAACAATCCACTTCATCCACACCGGGATCAGAGCCATGTAGTCGAATTGTAATAAAACGACCTCTGACCCCGTGGGCTGATGAATATCAGGGATTACCTGATAATCCAGCAGCAGGAGGGTAGGCGGACCAGAGAGCATGCTGGGAAATTTACTGAGAGGACTGAAGCGTCCTCGGTAACTGGAACAAGACTGAGATTCACACTGAGGCCAAAATGAGGATTAAAGGTCAATTTCACTCATAAAGGTCAGCTTAGTCTCAGAGATTTGTTTATATACTTACAGAGAATATAAGTATGTATACAGTAATCCCTCGCTATATCGGCTTCGACTTTCGCGGATTCACTCTATCGCAGATTTTTTGCTGGTTCGCGGATTTCTGCGGACAATGGGTGTTTTTATTTCTGGTACATGCTTCCTCAGTTGGTTTGCCCAGTTGATTTCATACACGGGACGTTAAGCTACCCTCTTTATAAGAGTGTGGGAGGGTTTATAAGGGCTTAAAATATATAAAAATAACCATATAAACATATGTTTTCTACTTCGCGGATTTTCAACTTTCTGGAACGCAACCGCCGCGATCGAGGAGGGATCACTGTAATGTCCTCTGACGGAGGATTTTTATCAAGTCTGATGAAATAACCCTGATGACATCAATGTGACATCATCAGGGTAAATCAGGTTAAAAAAAAGTTGAAAGTTCAGAAAAAGTTCTGTTAAAGTTCATTCTTGAGGGAAAAAAAAGATATTGATAAAACTAAAATCTCACCTCGATTTTCCCTTTTAGTGGCTGCTCTTCTCACATCACATGATCTTCATCAGCAGGAGGGTTTTTCCCAGTTAAAATGTAAATGTTTACATTTTTATTTGAATCTATTTAAACAACTCAAACACCAAATTATGTTGATATGCAACCAAGTACATTTACTCCAGTACTATGCCTGAAGTATTTATACTTTGTTTTACTCCATCAGAGGTAAATATAGTATTTTTCCTGCTCTCCGTTTGTCTGACAGCTTTAGTTTCTTTCCAGATGACAGTTGTTCATCCTTCCTGTCCAGTGAAAACCTGGTATCTCCAGATGTGTTGATGTTGAGTGTTTGTGATAAACTGAAGGATGAAGTCTTCCTTTATGTGTTGAGAAAATTCTCCTCCTTCTTCAGATAAATAAACTATTTAAAGCCTCCTTGGATCAGCTGCATCGTCACAAAGCTGAAAACAGGCTGTTTTTCTGACTTTTTACAGATACAAACATATGATGATCTTATAGACCATGATGCATTGCTGCAGATGAAACTAGCCAACAGTATATAAAGTTGTTCAAAGTGAACCTGAAACATGAACAGCAGTAAAATGCAGCGTCCACATTAATGCAGCAGGAAGATTCATCCAGAAACATCAGAGAGGAACAGGAACACTTTACTGACACAGGAGGACTTTTACTGACGAGGACTTTAAGTAAATGATGCTGATTATACGAAGGTTTAGAATGCAGGACTTTTTCTCAAGTAAAGGATCTTAATAAAAACACTGTATATTTACATAAATATGAGCAGATATAAATATGAAGTTCTGTTTTTTCCACAAAGCTCTGCAGTAACATAGACTCTGCTCTGTTTGCTCTCACAGTTGAGTCTGGCAGTGTTGAAGAGTTTAAAGTTCATATAAAGCCGAAACCTTGACTGACCTCGACTCCCTCGCTCTCCAAGGAGACGTTTTACTGATAAACTACTTCCTGTGTAACGCTGCGCCTCCCCATACTAATAAGGAAAGATGTCACTCTGTTTGTGGCTTATTTACATTTTGAGATGTTGTTCTGTCCTCAGAGTTTCAGAGCGGCAGGCTGACGGAGACAGCCCTTCGTTTCATTTAGAGACCTTAAGCCTCTTTTGCAACTTAATTTCCTGACGGTGCCAAAGGTTAACATGGTTCAGTGGAATCTCGTTGAACAGAAGAAATTAAACCAAACTCCCTGGGAATTGTTTTGCTCTCTCAATTTGTGCCCAATCACCAGGGGAGCCGTGCAGCAGGGCAACTGATAACTCACCCTCGTTTCAGCACAAACAGTCCTCTCAAACACTCGTTAATTAACCTTCCGTCTCCCAGCCTTATCAAGCCTCCCAAAGTCTGCTTTAAAATGCATCTTAACTGTATTTCTTTAATACGGCATGCTGATGTGAGATTTCCTTCATTAAGCATGCAGCCTTTGTTTGTGCACGTCTGTCTCCTGTTTCTCATAATGGGATGAAGAAGGGGAGGAAGTCCGCGGAGCGTGGACGGAGGAAACCCTCGGAAAGGAATCGGATTATGTAGGCCAAGTGTCCTTTTACAGTTATTGACAAGCTGCCCCCCGACTCGCCTTACAGGCTGCTGACAGCCTCTTACACAGAGAGCGTCCTGCTATAAACACACACACCGCCTGTTTGTTCAAAAACAGCAACTAAACGACGGACATTTTGCCATTTACCTCTCATGTCATCTGTCAAGGTTTTAACTAAGTGTTTGAGGTACTTGTACTGTATTTCCATGTTATGTTATGTTTTATTTCTTATTCTACATTTCATGGGGAAATATTGTACTTTTTACTCTTATAACCACCTTTTATTTGACAGCTGTATTTATTAGCCACTGCACAAAGTAGAATTATACATGTGAACATACATAATAAGTCTTTAAAATACGATTTTTGAATAATAAACAAACCAGCAGTTTCCAAACCTATTGGCTTGTGATCGCTCACATTAAAGGCTCCTTGTTACGTCTCTGAGTTGTTGTCGACCAAAGAAACATTTATAAACTGGTTATAAATGGTTTCATTTAAATAAGCATTTGAGACTCAAAATAGAAAAACATCAATATTTCACAAGATGGATTAAGAAGGGTTTAAAATGAAGTTGATGCATCAGATATCAGCCACAAACTTTACTACTACTTTACTTAGTACTGCTACTAAGTATATTTAGCTGTTTGTACTTGTGTACTTTTACTTTTAGTAAGTGGACTATTTCTCTGGCAGAAAGTAGTTCCATCAAAAGTCAATTAAGCTTCATCTTTCTGGAAATTCAAGAGTTAAAGGTTGAATTTACTTCTCAACATATCCTTCAGTAAATATGAACTGCTGTTGTTTACAGCTGTTTTCACCACGATGAGGGATTATTACTGATATTTTGGGTGCACTCAATTTCAGTTTTACCTTCTAATAAAGAAGTTTAGAGAGTCTGGATGAACTGTTGGTACAGTTGCAAAGAAAGATGAATTATTGATGAATTTCCGGAGTTCGAGTAAAATCCTGTCTCACAGTACAGTTTCAAACACTCGAGGTCTTGAAGGGCAGCGTCTCCACTCTGGCAGAACGCCGTGGTTAAAAGGAGCCTTGATTCTCATTCAAGTCACACTCTGCTTAAAAACGTGGTGTTGGAGGTCACAGATCAGTGAACCCGTCAGAACTACGTAATTGTCCAAAAGCAGCGATGCGGTCCAGAGGTCACCACAGCTGCTCAAAGACTCAGTCCATGAAACTCAAAGTAATGAACGCCCTGTTTGAGCGTCACTATGAAGAGCCACTGCACGGGACAGCATGATTATCTGTGTGGCAGAGATGCATGCTGGGATAAAGGTGAGCCTCGGGGACGGCAGTGAAATGTCCCCGAGCTGTCAGAGATGAAGATTCAGAAGAAAAATTCAGCTCCCATCTGAAGCCTGGACGTGTTAACATATTTAATTTGATGTTTTTTTTACTCGTGTTAAGAGAACAACTTGATATTTTTAGAAATAGAGTTTCATGTCTGTTTCCAACATGGAGCCAGGAGACAATTAGCTTAGCTTAGCATAAAGACTGGAAGCAAGGGGAAACTGCTAGCCTGGTTCACAAATAAAAACATGACAGTATATCATGTTTGTTTGTCTTGTATACAAACAGAGATGTAAAGAAGACAATATGTAGTTTTAGAGAGAGTTGCGCAGTGTTTACATTTACTCCTTTTAATTAACATAATTATTTCATCATACTTTAATAATGTTGAGGTTTAAACTGTTGGTTGGACAAATTTATGATTTCATTCTTAATATTTAGGCAGGACTTGTGTCAGGGTATTTTTACTGTTTGATATTATCTATCATACAGTTAAAAAAAAATAGTATAGATATAGTATAGATTCTTAACTTTGGACAGAGCCAGGCTAGCTGTTTCCCTTTGTTTCCAGTTCTTTATGCTAAGCTAAGCTAACTGCCTCCCAGCTCCCTTCCCACACTGCAGACATGAGAGCGATGTTAATCTCCTCAGCGAACTCTTCGCAGAAAGTGAATAAACGTACACAGCAAAGCCTGATTATCTGTACTCACTGAAATTCACCAGATATCCTGACAGCTTCTCACAAAGACTCAGATTTGTCTTCATATACTCGTACCTATGTAACATCTTAATCTCTTTCTTTTCCTTTAAAGGTCTAATCCCTTTTTATCTCTCTGTCTGATGTGTCTGAATATCTCTTTTATATTCTCTGTTTTAAAATCTCTATATTTCTTCCTCTGTGAAAGAAGGAAATGAGATCTCTGCAACTCAGCTGTTTTAATAAATAGCCTGAATATTAACTTAGAACTATTTTCTTTAATTAAATTATCCAAACATTGCTACTGTATTAGTATTGAGTACTAAAAAACACACAAAAGTATAATACACACTTACAATTATATTATATTATATTATATTATATTATATTATATTATATTATATTATATTATATTATATTATATTATATTATATTAAACGGGTTGAGTGATGAGTCAGTGTCACAGCAGAGTTTTCTACCTGAACAAGCACAAGTCAACAGGAACAGGAAAACAAACAACAACAGAACAAATAACACTGGTGAGATTCAGTGTGTGTGTGTGTGTGTGTGTGTGTGTGTGTGTGTGTATTTCTGCTTTAACAACAGTATTTATTCACACTATACTTCCAATTAATGTCTCCTGTAATATCTCATCACTCTAATGTGGAGTACTTTGCATACAATAATGTTCCACAACAACAAACAGAAACTGGATTTTAGAGATGATTAAAAGGAAAAAAAATCTCAATGAAATCTCAACTTGCACTTTGGCCTCAAGTCGATAAGCTTTGCACATCTGGATTCATGTTTGTTTATAAGCTACCGGGTAAAAAAGGTCGAATGTATTAAAGTACATACATTATGTATATAAGTACACATGTGAGATTTTTTTTTAATAATCCCATTTTTTGCAACTTATCTGAGCTTTTCAGAATAAGACATTTTTAAAGACAAGTTTATAAAATATCAATAGTTATAGATAAAACTAGCTGTATATACAGTTTACTTTGTAAAATGAGCTTGTTAATGAATTGGGAATAAAATCACAATAATAATGATATGATATGATATGATGAAAATATGTTTAAAATAAAACACTTTGAATGGAACCATTTTGCAGTACTTTTACTTTTAATACTTTAAACACAACATGCTGTCAATACAGTTCACTGCAGACTAACAGCAAGTGAAAAATACATTTTAAGAAAGCTTTAATTAAGAATGGATTTTGCACAAGTGAAGATTAAAGTTCAACTTTCCTCTCACAAACTTGATCATCAGGGGTTTGTAACTATCGATGGACCTGTTGGTGGATTGACGCGGTTGATGGGCAGGACTCCAAAGACAATTTCTTCCCCTCATTTGAATCCAGTTAAAAGAGATGAGCTGTGTACTTAGCCTCGATTCCCCCGACTGGAGCCGGGGTTAAAAAGGGAAGAAAAAAAAAAGAATCAATAGGGGAAATTGTACAGCAGAGAAATTAGAGCAAAGAACAAGAGGAGAAGAGCTGCTGATTGGAAAACACAAGGAAAAGGTCAAGTAGGACGAAAAGATGGAGGAGAGGAACTCTGCTGAAATCGAATCATTCCCCCGAGTTTAACAAATGAGCTGTCAGGCCGAGTGTGTGTGTGTGTGTCAACATTGGCTCGATGCTCCAGGCTCACAGTTTGTTTATGCAGAAATAACAGCTGGCACTTACCCTTTACACTGTATTCTGCCTGTACTCACACAAACACACACAAATATATTTGTCTTTGTACATTTCTGAGGTCCCACATTTACATACAACAATTCATTCCTGAGCCCCAAAGCTAAAATAGATTCACAACCCCAACATTTATACTAAACCTGATTCCAACCTTTACCTTAAAATCAATCCTTATCGCTCAGACAGCTCATCTGAGGTTCATCAGCTCATCTTGGATTGTTTAAACCTGAAATTGGTCCTCTCATAGCAATATAAGCTTGCACACACACACAGTCAGAGAAAAAGAGGAGAATGGAAATTAATCTGCATCACTCACTGCCCTCTCCTCTGCAGGAATGAAACTGGACTCCTTCATCTCTCATGTTGGTGTAACGTAACATCAACTGTACTGAGCTGGTTGACATGTCGCAGCTCGTTTAACACTAAAAATGAGTTTGTCCAAGATCCATCACCGCTGCCACTGACAGTATTTATTACCCACAATAGCTACAATAACGTCATTATTTGTCAGGTGAAATATGTTTATCCATATTCTCTCCATCGCCACTGATCATATTGGACTTTACAAAGAAAAAAAACAGAAACATAAAGTCAAGCAGATGTAGGGACAACAGCAAACTGAAAAATGTTTTCTGGAAAAAGTAAATAAAACGTAATATTCAGCTCTTCTGCAGCATCTTTATCATTTCAACATAAAAAGAGGCATTTAAATGTAAAAACACTCTCTGGCTCTCTGCCCTGCATTAAAAACCACAAAACATTTCATCAAAAGATTATTCAGATGTGGCATTTCCTCTAAATGTTGAGGACTTTCTGAAAATACAGATAAAGCTTTCCTTTCATAACATGAGCTGTGAATTTGTGACTATCCTCACAGATTTTTCATGATGCATATTAAACAGCACAACAGCGATGATCTCTGCTTCTCACCCACTTACTCCCTCTTGTGTTCTGTTTCTATTCCTGTAGACAAGCTCTGAGTCAAAAAGTCCTTCAGGAATCAAACAGGAAAAACATTGGTTTTACATGCGACTCAGACCAACACAGCCAACGCCGCGATGATGCACCTGACAGCAGCCTGGAAATGTGACGAACACCTGCAGCAGTGTGCACATTAATACTGACAGCGTACTTTTATATTCCAGCAGCACTCGGCCGGCTTCAGGCCCATTATCCTGCTACGGAGGACGTTCATCCACTCAGCACCCACATAAAGCACTTTGGCCTCCTCTGAGTTCACGAACCGGTTCAGAAAATAACTTTCCACCACTGGCAAAAATCTCAAAGTCTCCATCAAACACAGCAAAACCCCTCAGCAGTCGGCATAATATTACGCATATCACTATATACTATATGTTTACTGTAATGTTATTATTATATTTTATTGCTCTAAATTTTGAATTTGCAATAAATAAACCTGAAACTTAGCCTGAAGTTAAAATTCAAAATCCTGCATTGATTGGCTGCAACTGAGTATTTTCGGCAGTAAAATGTCCCTTCTGCCTGTTGCACTATTCTCTGTTCTTTCATTATATCATCATTAATATATCCATGAGACAGCTGAATGTATAATCCAATATAAATCACATTTATAATGTTTTATGACTGTTGATATTGTGCAGCAGACAGCATTATGTGTGTTTATCATCATAAAAATTAGAATTCAAACCATTTAGTATATAACAAGTACAAGAAGAAATACATAATAATAAAATAACAACTCTATAAATATTATTTAATACTAATGTCTATATAAACAATCGTAATATACAATTTTATATTGTACAATGTGTTGCTCCAACTCTCTGCTACGGCAATAAAACATGATTTGGTATCTGTAAATACAAATTTATGGATATAAAGTTTTCCAATATAATAATAAAATCATATATGTATAAGTGATTTTAGACAACAGATATGAGTATGTTATAGATATTAAAATATGAAATAAATAAAAATAGAATCAAACTTTTCCTTCAACACAGATATTTGCCTTTTACCAAGCAGAGGGGAAAGTTTTTCACAATAAAACAATATTTATCAGTGTTTATGTTCATACGTCATGCGTCAGGACCTCTCGCGATACTTGCCTGGGTATATAAACCGTCCCCGGCCGCTGCTCGCTCTTTCTTCTTCCCGTTAGCGGTGAAGGTGCAACAGTAATCGGTCGTCCCGGCTCCGGGTTCATCCGACACCCTCACCACCCAAGCTGAACTGAGCTCAACCTCCACAGCAGCAACATGCCTCCCAAATTCGACCCCAACGAGATTAAAATTGGTATGTTTTTTTTAGTGAAGCGGTAAAAACACAAACCGAGCAGCCGTCTGCTCAGAGCCAAGATGGCGGCCGCTCGCGGCCTGTGACCGGCGCGGAGCAAACGGTAAAGACGGGACACGGAGCGCGGAGAAAAACCAAAAACATGTTTAATTTAATGTCTGCATGCTTAAACTTTCTCATCAGGGGACAGGTGATCGATTAGAGGCGGTTCTGATCAGTAAATCTGTCGTGCGGACTGTTTGACAGCCCACGTGGTTTGCTAATGTTAGCCTCGTGATGATCAATCTCTAAAATGATCAATTTATTATGTGAAATACAATGTAATGACATTTTTCATGTTTTTAATCAGTTTAAATATTCACGTTGATTTGACTCTTAACTCAGTCTCTATTGGTCATCCAGATTCTGATAATCACCTGATTCATTAGTTAATTGATTAGGAAGTATTTGTAGATTTGCAGCTATTTGGATCCGTTTAATGTTAATCGATAGGCTGCTGCATCATTTTATTAATTGAGGCTGTTCTGATTTATTGATGAGGATACTAACATGACCATCAGTTTGTTAATCATTAGTTTGTCCTGTCAAAGTGAAGGTTTTCATTTCTTTCGATAATTGGCCCTTGACACACTGATTAAGATGTGTAAATGTACAGATCAATCAAGGTCTGACACATTATTTAGTCAGGCCTTTCTACATTTATTAACGATCTTTTATTGGCTTGATTAGAGGTTATCAATTATCAGACTGCTGTCACATTTTGATTTGTGTGGTTCTGATTTATTGAACAATTTTATACATTTACATATTGATGGCAAATACTGTTCAATCTCTTCAGTGTGACATTTTCTCAATTTTTATATAATCTTTGATAAATTAAGTTGTTTAACAAGTTTTTTTTTACATCAGTTGTGTGAAGTCATTTTCATATATTGATTTATAGGTGCGACCCCAGATTGTTTATAACACAAATCCTGAACATTGAAGGGAGGTGATCAATATTTCCAGTTTCTCATCAGGAGGCTCTGAAGCACATTTTTATATTTAAATCAAATTCAGAAATAAACTGACTTATCAGATGGGTTTTATCTTTTCATAAATCTGTTCATCACTTTGCTCCTGTCCACATGAAATACTGAACATTGATATATTAAATTAGTGGTCATTGTTAAAGGTTTTAGTTTTAACAGGTTTTAGTTGATCACGTGTTTTTGTAGGTAAATCTTGAGGGCCAGGTTAGTTAAACTATTAAAAAAAAAATTAAAATTAAATAAGCAGATGAACTGTCACTCTTTGTATTTTTAAATCAGATAAAATAAGTCTTGTCTTAAATAACTCTTCCAGATCTCTGATCAAATGACATCAGTAGTTCCAGTTCATGTCAGTGGAAAAAATCATTCTCAGGCCAGGTGGATGACTTTGTGCTGAAACTTGATATACCAACCATCAGCACAGTAAATGCTTTTAAAAGTAAAGCCTGACTCCAAAGAGTGAAGTAGAAATTTGAATCTGCAGCTTCAGATTTTATGAAGCAGGAAAAATTAAGTTTATAATGGACACTTTCTACACGACATGAGTGGAAAAATTTACCAGAAGGGTTCAAACAAAGCTACATGTAAATGATTTGTAATGAGTGTCATTGTTCAGCTGATAAATCTTTATTAAATTTCAAACAGATGGCATCAAAGCAGCTGAATGATCTGAATTCAAACTGCAGCTTCTCAGGAAGGAGCGGCAGACTTCAACATTAACTTCATATTTTGGTTTAAAATAGTCTGTTCAGTTTACAGGAATCACTCCTGATGTCAGCCCATCTTTAAAATCACAAATTAAATTGTTAAATAAAATGAGCTACAGGCCACATGAGGAGTCTGATTAAAACAGGGTTTGTAAAGCAGTCGTGTGTCCGACCTGTTAATAATCTTTGAATATTAAAATGTTGTCGTGCTCAGCGTCTCTTCTTCCTCTCTGCAGTGTACATGAGGTGCACAGGAGGAGAAGTCGGCGCCACCTCAGCTCTGGCCCCCAAAATCGGACCTCTGGGTCTGGTGAGTATTTAAAAAAAAAAAAAAAAATCTAGTCTGAATCTGTTCAGCCTCCCGCCACTACGCCCGTCTGTCTGAGTGACTGAGTGTAATCCAGTGGAGGCTCAGAGCGACCCGGCTTTAGGAAACAGGGCTGCCCACATTAATGGACAACTCTGTGCCGAAAAGTCTGGAACAAACCACCTCAAGCTCCTGAGCCCAAAAAACAAAACTGACTGATTTTAAACATGTAAAACTGAAACGTCTAAATTTAGTCTTTATTTTTTTAGTTTTCTGACCAGTTCCTTTGTTTTCTCACTAGTCTCCCAAGAAAGTTGGTGACGACATCGCCAAGGCCACCGGGGACTGGAAGGGCCTGAGGATCACCGTGAAGCTGACCATCCAGAACAGGCAGGCAGTGGTACGTATGATTAAAATCAGTTTTTTAGGTGTACGAAGGCGTAATGGTCCCAGTACGGATCTCTGCAGAACTCCACTGGAGGTTTGGCTGTTTGAAAATAAGTCTGATTGGCTTCCTAAAGCAGTTTGTGCCACTTCAGAGGCAGGAGCACGACTCGGTTATTTACTGTACTATTTTTGTGTTTTTAGGTCGAGGTCGTTCCCTCGGCATCTGCCCTGATCATCAAGGCTCTGAAGGAGCCTCCTCGTGACAGGAAGAAGGTCAAGAACAGTAAGTGTCAGGGACCCTCTGCAGAAACAATCAGTCTCTTTGTTTTTTTTGTTTTTTTTTTTAACAGATGAAGGTTGAAGTGGATTGATGATGTTTTTCACTTTTTTTTTTTTTTTTGTCTTCCAGTCAAGCACAGTGGAAGTGTGAGCTTTGATGAGATTGTGAACATCGCTCGCATCATGAGGCCTCGTTCCATCGCCAGAGAGCTTTCCGGTAAGTTTAAACATCCAAAAAGTTTTATTTTTAATGTTTCTCTCACGGACGTTTGTTCAGCCTCCCGCCACTACGCCCGTCTGTCTGAGTGACTGAGTGTAATCCAGTGGAGGCTCAGAGCGACCCGGCTTTAGGAAACAGGGCTGCCCACATTAATGGACAACTCTGTGCCGAAAAGTCTGGAACAAACAACCAGATTAGATTTAACGAGTTTAAAGTCGCAGTTCATTCTTAAATAAACTCAGCTGATAAAATGTCTGGTTAAAGACGCCAAACTTTTTTTTTTTTTTTAAACGAGTTGATGAAACTAAAACAGTTTTGTTTTTCTCAGGAACCGTCAAAGAGATCTTGGGAACCGCTCAGTCTGTCGGCTGCACCATCGATGGTCGTCCTCCCCACGACATCATCGATGACATTAACAGCGGCAAAATTGAGTGCCCATCTGATTAAATGAACAACAAATAAAACGTTCACAGAAACTTCCTGTTCAGTCTTTTTTTTTTTTTTTTTCCCCTCCCACCCTTTGGTCTTACACTCACACAGATGCTGAAGTAGTAGTTTTGGGTATTTGTGCTGCTAACCTACATTTAGATCATTTGCAGAATAAAAAGAAATTATGGAAGACTGCCAAACAACTTGCATAATAATGCATCTGTAAAAACATTTGAAGTAGGTAAATACTTCTGACATGATGTGCAGTTATTTTACTGACTGCAGGACTTCTGCCTGTAATAAGTTTGGCATTGAAGTTTTTTTAATGTAAAAATAAGTGAAATTAAGTCTTTCCTTGGTCACAATCAAGATGAGTGATTCCCTTATGAGAATTAATGCAAGTGTTCATTCAGATGTTTGAGTCACTGACTGGTCAAACAGTAAAATGAAGTTTCATCACAAGTATTAAATGCACAGTCAATATTTTACTTTGTCTCAAACAGTCCATTTCTTCTGTCAGGATAAGAGTTTTTAGCATTTTAGTTGAATCATGTTTGATTTGTACATGTGTCACGTTTGAAGGATGCAGAAGTGAAACGTGTGGGTGTGTCGGGTCTTCAGGGTCACTCATGATTCAGAGCACTTCTGCTTTTTTTACAAAATATTTATTGAAAATCTCAGCCGGTCATATTACAATTCTACAAATGTATAAATGTTCAAAAACTCAGCAGGTAGGGAACAAACAGGCCTACGCTCACCCGTGCAGCTATTTTTACTTTACGTGTTTCAACACATTTCTTTACAGACATTTTGACCTCCGACTTCCATCTCACTATCGCTCACACTGCGCTGTTTCAAACATCATTCTAGCATCTATACACACAAAAAGCACCTTGTTACTGAAACGCCACCGTGATCTGAAATTCATAAAAGGAGCGCGTGATTTTGTACCAAAAAGCTAAAATCCAACTTCAGATCAGAGCGGTGTTTGTGTTTTTCTTCTTCTCTGATGAAGAAGTTCCTGATTTGAGTCTGAATTTTAATCTGAGCCTGTATTTAAATCAGACACAGTACAGCTTCTTGTGTTGAGACGTTTGGCTTCTTTTGTTCAATAAAAACTGTGGACTGTGGTCGATCCTCTGCCTGTGCTCTCACTCCCTCTGGTGGTATAAAAGCTGAAAAGCTGTTTGACCAAAGTGTGTTGGTTCAATGATGTTTATATTTATCTGTCTGTGATGAACACTGACTGAAATCCTGCTGAAGAGCGAATACAAAACGGACAAAAATCAGGAACGTACTTTGACTTTCTTTTCTTTGTGCTTTGTTTGATGTCGGGTTGGAAGTCAAGCAGCTACGCCGCCTCAAAAACAAACAAAAAATTTTTTTCATCACCTCTTACGAACTCGTCTCGATGTAAACTGACTATTTTGAGTCATGGCAGCTCTACGATGGCCGAGCATCACTTAAATGTCAAGCCAGAGGAAGTGATGGGAGTGCGTTTCAT
>CM041531.1:2275101-2322601 GCA_023238725.1 Scortum barcoo | reverse complement strand
AAAAGGATAAAATTTGGCAATTATTTTTAAAGTTTTTTTTTCCTTTTATTCAACCTTTATTTATACAGGGTTCTCCACACATGCTCTTTTATGAATAAGAAAACAGAACTGACATGTTCACTAATTTTTATTTTTTAACATTTCTTTTGATAAACCAATAAAAAATAATTTATTAACTAAATATAACTAAAAAAGAGCAGCTGTCTCTCTTTTAGTTGTTATATTTATCTTATCTTTATGTTTGTTAAAAAGAAACAGCCACATTTTAGTGTTTTAAATGAAACCTTTTTCTTTTTATTTATGCGTTTCTGTCAACATAACATTAATATAATAATTTAAAGAGACAGAACTGACTGCTCTCTTTGTAACAGCCTGTATTAATAAAGATTGAATGAATAAATGAAAAAATACTTAAATAATGAGTATAATAAGTCTATAATTATTCTGGTGGTGAAAAACAGGCATGTAAAATATAAATTGGCACAATAAAACTCTTAAAGAGAAACCCAGATTAATCAGTATAAATGAACCTTTCACTCAGATTCACTGGCTGCTTTTTTTTGTTTGATTGACGTTAAAAATGGTCATATTTATTTTTATTCAAACAACCTGAAGACCTGAACGTGACGAGCGAAGCTTCACAGGCTGCACCGTAAAGACTGAGCAGGATACAACACTAGTGCAATATTATATTTATTTCTTACAGTGAATTTTGGTTGCCATACAAGAAGTCTTGAGGATTTGAAGGAGGGCGAGGGGCAGGGGGGGGAGGGAAGGAAGAGTGCAGTTACAGGAAATTTCTCTCTCTTTTCATTTCAGTAAATTAGTTGACTCTATGATGATTCAGTAGCACAAAATTACAGCAACATAGAAAACATGAACACAAGTCTCTGCACAAAATTACCGAAAACATCTTAGCCTCTATGAAGAAGACTTAATCAAAGAATAAAATCTATTAATGAGAAAAAATAAATTAATTAATTAAGAAAGAAAGAAAGAAAGAAAGAAAGAAAGAAAGCAAAAAAAAAAAAAGTTACCCAAAATGTTGGACGATGATAAAGGTGGGAGCAGTGTTTCGAAAAGGGGAGGTGGAAGTGGGTTAGTGAGCCGTGCCTGTCCTAAACACGGCCTAGTGATGCTCTTTAAAGTTTCCTACTACATCTACTCAGCTCTACATTTCCACAGAGAAAACTGCTTAGTGACGCGTCGACTGACAGCCACCGCTAATCTTTTTGGTGGATTTATGTATGTATACATATATATAGGTTTCATATAGTTTCCTACCAAGATGGCCTGCGGATATATATATATATATATTTTTTTTAATTTACAGTTTTTTTTTGCTCTTTTTATACACACACTCTAGACTCTTTGTGGGAGGTGGGGAGGTTTCATGATAAGGAGTCTAGTCAGGCAGATGGTGGTCGTAAGAAGATACCTGGTTTTTTTTTTTTTTGTTAATTTTATTTTGTGGTCACTTGATTGGCCAAAATATCTTACTACTGCAGTAGAGCATGAATCTACTTTAGGCAACACTTCATTAAAACACTGACAAGTGATGATATGTTTTAACTTTAAAATGGGAAAAATAAAAACACAACCAAGGAGATTCATTCAGAATAAATATTGCTTCTTACATAACCCATAAGTCTAATAATATCCACGTTTTTTAATCTATATAATATTTCTGTTTTTTTTTTTTTGGCAATCCACGCGTTTGAACAGCTTTTTGTTCAGATAACCTCTATAAAATTTCATAGAACTCTATACAAATCTTTAAAAATACTGTGCTTTTCTACCTCCACCGACACGTCGCTGTTTGTTTTAAAATAAGTTACACGTTCAAACAGGAACAGGATTATAGCAGCATCGTCCCGTGCCAGCCTCCGTACGGCTAATGTTCACAGAACACAGAGCTTGTGTGTGTTTCATTTGTCTCCTCAAAAAAAAAAAAAAAAAAAAAACAACAAAACAACAAAAAGCTGCACCTACATGAAGCTGCAGGGTGTGATATGAAACCAAGAGGGTGAAAACGATCCATATGTTTACCGTCAAGCACATCCAACCACGCGGGAGGTTTCGCTCTGAAAGAATCTGCTCTGAGATTAAAAACTTGTCGCAGGAAGGGGACGGTGAGCTATTTAAGGCATCCTCTGCAGGATGATGGGGGGCGATGAGGCCGGTCCTCAGGTCAGCTCTGGCAACTATAAATCAGCCTTCATAGAATTTATCTTTTTTTACTCTAAACTCTAAATAGAGCTATACATAAAATCAAATAGACATTTTTATCCCGTTAAACACTCTTATATACACACATTTCAACACAAACTGTACTTCTACTTCTCCTTAGCAGCCTGTAATCGTTGCTAGCAAACACAGAAATTCCCAGCTTTAAAAATGCTGATTTAAATTGGACCCTCCTAACTAAGTCCTGACTCTTCTGCTGGAGCTGCAGTGAGATGGGATGAGGATTCAGGACGTGGAGAAGCTCATCGTCCGGTTAAAGAGACCAAAGTTCATCTGATCAGAAATGGTTTCTATCCCTTTCTAATCTCACACACGCTGATGAACATCTGCCGGCTTGTGTCAGGTTATTCTCTGCTTATTTCTTTTTTTTTTTTGCACAGTGGTTAGAGGGCAGGACAAGGCATGTGGACTTACGTGAACACGTAATTCGACATAAAACCCTGAAGCCACAGATTCTCCATCTGCTCTGAAAGCCAAACGCTTTGACAAGATTTCACGTGGTCTGGCCGGAGTTGCTCTACGAGGCGTCTGAAACGTACAATTAATCGATCGTGTTCGTCTTTAACGACAAACGGTGTGATCCTGAAGGGCCTGCCAGTGTCAGTCAACGCATCTCCAGCTTTCTTTATGAAAAAACACACTACTGAAGGCTGTTTCGGTCTAAAACAGTACTTTTCCCTTTGACAGATCGCAGGATTGTAACTCTAAAAAAAAACAAAAAAAAAACACAGCTGCTGCAGTTTGGGATGTTTGGTTTGGTCTGTTTGGATCCGAACTCCTGTCAGCTTCATGCCTCAATGTCTGTGTTTTTTATTAACAAAGAACTCTGTACAAAATGTTCAGGTAGTCATTTAGATAAATAGAAAATAGGTGAGTTTTAGCTCTTCAAATATCAACCTGTTACACCAACTGTTTAAATATTAAGGGTGCTTGTAAATTGTAGTGTTTAAAATCGGTGGAGGCTAAAAAACGGGCTCCAAAAGAATTTGACGCTGGATTCAAATTCAGTAAAATGCTATTGAGAATTACGTGTATTCATTTTCTTGCTGAGAGTCTGATGAGAAAATCGACGGCACTTTTGTGTGAATGTGGAACGACAGTCAGGAGACGATGAATCAGCTCAGGATTAAAACTGGAAACTGTAAAGTTCAAAGTTTAAGCTGCGTTTGAAATCTCATACTAAGGCGTAAAATTGAGTAAACTAGATTAGCATGAATTTCTAGTGGACGTACTCAAAACGCCCTGAAATGCCTTGTGTTGGACTTTGCAGTGGTAAATAAAATAATTACAAATGATGGCGTGTGAATGTCAAACAGCTCAGGATGTTAAAGTACATTTAGGAAACCCAGATACATATTGAAATATATATTTAAAATATTTATCACAGAAGAATTGAATAATTCTGTGTTAAATACTGGAAAATATTAAATTTCGTGGAAGAGGTGATTTAAATTTACATTACAAGACATGTTGCTGCAAGATCCTTCAGTGTGAACAGTCGTTAATTTAATACACAGTATGCAATAAATACTGATTGATATGTAGTACACCGTACGTTAGTATGTCATTTCAAACATAATGTTAGAGTTTAGCCGTGTTTTGTCTCAGCTGCACCTTCAGCTGAATGTTTATAATAAAACTGCAACTGTGCTGATGTTTCAGGATGATTTAAACCTCCTTATTTTAGTCATTTTGAATGAAAACATTTGTAGATTAGCTTAGATTAACATGGGAAAGTTGGGGAACAAACCAAATGTCATGACAGTCCATCCAAAAGTTGTTTTTGACTTCAAATATAAACCTCAAATCTCACGTTGGCACTAGAGTTCATCCACTTCAGTCCATATATGTATATGACAGTAGCATGATTAAAACCGTGGCTGCCATCACCTCTGCATCATTAAAACATATAATGTTTTCATCTGAGAGCTTTAAAGCTGCTGCAGATTCTGTTTTTAACTTTTTTTTTTTTTTAACTTTGCAAGCTTCTTTATGCTAAGCTAATCGTCTCCCGGCTGCAGCTTTATTATTGACGTACAGACGTGAGAACAGCATCAATCTTCTCATCAAACACGCAGCAAGAAAGCCAATAAATGTCTTTTTCTTTTCCATAAAATTTCATCTATTCCTTTAAACATACCTCTCTAAAAAAACTCAACTTCTACCACGTACATGCAGGGTGTTTGATGCATCAGTGTTACCATGCGGGGCCACGTGAGCGTCTCCGAGTGTCGACCTGCTGACGGTGATGTGGAAGGAGATTTGACACAATGAAGAAAGTACAAAAGTAAAGAACAGCTCTAGTTTCCTTAAACTGTGGCCTATATAGCGGATCCATGGAAATAGCTAAAACTGGCCTTAATGATATTTTGGGTCAACCATTGACACCTCGCTTTTACACACACACACACACCACACACACACACACACACAGAAAAGTTGAAGGAAAAGCCAAGAGGGACAAGGACGCCTTTTGCAGACAGACAAGCCGGTAAAACCATTTCAAGGTGAGAATTTTTCTGTTCCCACGTCCGTCTGTCCGTCTTGTACCTCTGTATTCCTTGTATGACGATGAGGTGGACACCGGGTGGGTGTAGACTGGCGAGGGGCCCCCGGGGGCCCCTGCTACAGCGGAGCTCCTCCTCTGGTGACCACCTCTCTCCACGCTTTGCTCTCTCTCAGGAGAAGAAGGCCATCGCAGTATCGGTGTGTGTTTACATGCTTTGGGTGTGTGTGTGTCTGTGAAGACGTGTGTGTGTGTGTGTGTGTTCTTGGTGTTTGTCAGTGTGTGGCACTGTGCATAAAGTGTGTGTCTGTGTGTGCGTGGACATGAGATCTGCTTCAGAATTTGTTTAAACATGTCAACTAATGTTCTTATTTTGACACAAACAGGTGAAAAGCAAAAAAATGAAGTCTATCTCAAATTTTTCTCTACAACCTTAGATGCACCCAGAAATATAACTCCGGTAGGACTCTAGTGAAGAAATATTATTCTCTGAACAAACTCTAGCAAAGATAGAAAAGGAGCAACGACCAGCTCAGCTGGTTTTTCATGCACCCACACCGGGTGTATGGAAAAAGTCTTTAGTATTCCAAAGCAGTTGGGTGAGCACGAGTCTTTATGTGAAATAAACTTCCAGACACGCATTTTCCCCGCGTTGAGTTCACACTGAGTCTTTTGTTTTCTGGTCAGTCCTTCATACTGGCGTCGCCTGCTTTTATCGCTCTTTGATGTGACATAGCAGCTATTCTCTTCTCTCTCCCCCTGCAGTTCCGCCCGACATCCCATGATCCCCCGATGCTCGGGGCGGTGGGAAGGAGGAAGAGGGTGGACAAGACCGGAGCACTGAGATGAGGGCGACGGAGGATGAGAGAGGACAAAAACAGCAAGAGGCAGCATCAGCTTGGACAAAAACTTCTACCCAGTTCCACGACTTGAGATTATGTCTGATGAAGAGATTGGTAAAAGTGGTCTGTAACACCTCCCTCTCCTCGGCCCTGACTCCACGCGTCGCCTCCCCGTCTCCTCGGGGCTTATCTGTCCTGCAGCAGCTTGAGGGCCCGCTCGATGTTCATCCGGTGGCCCACCCTCGTCACGCCCAGGTCTATCAGGTCCTCTTTTTGCAGCGAGGGCAGGTGGGCGCCCTCGATCTCATTGTCCAGGAAAGCGTCCCTGTGCTCCCCCAGGTTCAGGCTCTCCAGCCAGTCCGCCACGTCGTGCTTGCTCCACAGCTCCATGGGTTTGGAGGCGAAGGGCTTGCCCGAGGCCGCCACCGCCTGCATCAGCGTGAGTGGCGACGGGGAACGCGAGCTCCCGCTGCCGCCGCACGAGGAGCTCAGGCTGTAGCCGCCGCCGCTGCCCATGGGCGGGGTGGGCAGGCTGAAGACGTCGGTGAGGGTGGGCGACACAGAGGGCGGCAGCGAGGAACAGGGGGTGAGGGAGGAGGCGGAGTCCGGCGGGCTGCAGGGGTGAGTCTGGGACGGGAGGCTGCTGGGAGGGGTGGAGGTGAGAGCAGCGGCAGCGGCGTTGTTACGCATTCCTGAGTCTTCTGTGGGCGGCCTGAAGGAGACAGAGAGGAGACGACAGGTCAGTCAGAGTTAGACGGAGCTGATGGTGATGACAGACGAGAAAAAAACGATCAGAGTCTTTCAGAATAACGAGATGATCTGAACTTCAAACCGTTTGCATTTCACAGCAGTTTTCCATGAAATATTGCAAAAGCTTTAGATGTGAAAATGATAAACTTGCTTTAAAAAGGTAAAAAATTGATAGCTTGATAGAGGTTTTTCCCACAAACACTTTCCTGCACCAGGAGCTGATTTTCACAACGAATGTTCCTCTTAAAAACTTGTGAGATACTTTTCAAACTCTGTGGCAGTGAAGAAAAGTGGAATAAGTGACTAAAACATGAAAAACTAACTGGAGTTATGACAACAGTCAGATTTAGCATTTATTTTAGCAGTGTTGACAGAGAGCTGTTGATTCAGATAAAACTACAGACGTTCATTGTGTCTTTGCTGGAAGGATTTAATCATGTAATGCTGAGCAGCAAACAGTAGGTGGCATCATACACAAAACTTCTGCTGATGCACGTTAAACGAGGCCGGAGCTGCTTTTGGTTTTAATCTCTGTCCAGACATTTTAGTTACAGAAGACTTTTGTTTGTTTGAATATTTGTATTTGTGTATTTACTATAAGCTCTATGTTAGCTGTCATCTTGTACTTTTATTAACTAACGTGCCTCTTGGATTCATTTGCTCCACTCACACGTTCATGTTATAAATCTTCATATTAATATAATATATGACACAATGTGTGATTATAAAGGGGTCCCTTCACCACCAAAGTGCCATGCAGGCACAGTCACTGGTATCAAAGTGAGTCTTTTAGCACACAAACACCAGGCACTGTTTGTTCACTCATCACTCATAAATGTAAATACAGCAGAATATGTAAAGTATATGATCCATAATGATCAGATGACTACATATCTTTTCTTTTAAATGTGAATATATGTGAGAAGTAATCATATATATGAAGATACATGTCACTTAATAATAATTTGACCTTTGTGGAGTGATTAACTCCATTCTTATTCTTTTTTAGTGTTCTGAGTTCAAACTTGCTGACATTGGTACTGTTTTCCTGTTGATTTAATGATGTGTTCAACACAGACATCTCTGTAAATTAACAACAAATCAGCTTTTATGATATTATATGATTAAAATGGGATTCTCATATTTACTTGGACATTTAATTCAAGTTATTTGGTGAAACTGACTATAAAGTGTCTTGTTTGGACAAAAAGACGTGACATAGGTTGAATTGCATTTTACTGGTAACCAGGTCATTTGAAGATATAATGATCAATATTTTTATTCTTAAACAAAGCACTGATCATGCTGCTTCATTAAAAAGGTATTTCTGAGACCAAATGAAGCTTTCACAGCCTTTTTTCCCCTCAGATGTGCAACATTTAAAGGATTTTCCAGACTAAAGCAGGAGCCTCTTACAGGGTAAACTCCCAGTCATTAATATATTTAATGGTTTATTACATTTAAGTGAGATATTAGTGCAGCAGCAGTAACACAGAGCGAGTTCAGGCCTGCGAGTTCAGAAAAAGACGCTACATGCTGAGCGTACTGCAGCCAGAGGGAAGCCTGCAGCGTTCGGTCCACCCACTGCTTCTTAATGGATGGATGTGTACAACTACATGGGGAGGGGAAGGTTACCACTCTAACCTTTTCATAGCCTTTACAGAGCGAATAATAGAAGAAGAGACCATTTTCCCCTCAGAGATTCATCAGCAAGTAAATATGACTTACATTTCATCAAAATAAAATCATCTCTGAGTTAGTAAAATATGTGTGCAGTAACTTTCTTATACTGTAAATTTATTCTGGTCTATCGTGTTCATTGCAGCAGCTGTTTTTGCTTTTTTCTCCACACAGAACAAAAATTTACAGTACAATAGTTCACCGCTGCAAAGAGTCGAACGATAAATCTGTGAGGTTGTGATTAATGGGTCAGCGAAAAAGAAAAATACTGCTTTGCTGCTTTTTTTCTTGTGATGTTACTTTAGGTCTTTGTTTTTATCTTTATCTTGAGAAATACAAGATAGTTTGACCTCTTCAGGAGGTTCAGAGGAAACATTTCCTCTTCAGTTAAACAACTCAAAGACAAAAGAAACCTGTGATGAGAGCTCGCAAGCAAACAAGCTGCTGATTAATTTTTCTTACTGTAAAAAAAAATAAAATCTCACGTTTGGATCTAAGTGTTGTCTGTATTTAAAGCTTTTTATATGACATGTTTATTCATCAACATGAACACACACACACCGTCCTGCTGCCACAAATACTCACTAGAGCACCAAATGTAGATTAATCCACCGCTGAAAATAGTTCCCAACAAATTCACTCCTGTTAAAGCTGCTAGAAACTACAGCGAACAGATTTTTTTTTTTAAAATCAGCATTTTTAAAAAATGATTGTGAGCCATTTGCATTATTTACATTTTCAGTAGGAACAAATGAGTGTGCGTCAGTGTTTCTGGTCTTTTTGTAGGATTTGTTGACAAAAACAGATTTATCAGAGCTAAAACGGAGCTTTAAGTTGCTTTAAAACATGAAGGTTGAACATAAGAGTAGATCAACATGAACTGCAGCACAGAAAATATGCATTCTGGGAATAATAAATTTAAGTTTTTTCCTGTAATTACTAAATTTTGCTGCTCAAATGTGCCAAGTCCTCACTGAGACAGTCCTGCAACCAAACACAGTCCAACCACAGCAAAACAGAGAAATGTATGTGTGTATTAGTGAGTAAGAGATGTCACCCTCACATTACCTGCTGCCCCAGATGGAGGGATGTGATGGATGTGGTGATACTTGTATCAGTGACACAGAGGAATCCCCCCACCACCACACACACACACACACACACACACACACACACAGCAATCCATGCAGAATGATCACACCTTCCTTCAACTTCCCCCGAGGATTTAGAGTTCCCTGTTGAGCTCTCTCCTAATAAACTGTCAACACAAAAACTGTGCTGACGCTGACTGAAAACCGAACTGAGGGAAGGAAACAGGCCGAATCTGACCCCCGCGCTCTCAAAGTCACGTTTTTTTCTCCACCGATTGCGAGGTGCAGCCTAGATATCGTCGCTCCTTCCAGCTTGTAACATATGGAACAGCCTGAGGGGAAGTGAAGGGGACTGAGGGGGGGGGGGGGTCGATCAGCCAAAAATGGGAAGTGGGCCATCGTGAAAGTGCCGCCTTCACCGAGCCCCGGCCGCTTTGAGAAAAAACACTTACAGTCTTCACTTTTCAACACTAGCTTCTCCACAGGAAGTCATGTTGGATGGATGAGATGGAGACATTAGACATGAGGGTAGAAACACAAAAACACACACATGAAATAAAAGAAAAAAAGGAGAATGAACAGAACACAAACAGGCCCATCTCGATCTTTTAATTTGATTTTTATGTCCCAACAGGTCAGACTGGACGAACTCGAAAAGCTTAAAAATACTTAACCTGAGATCTGTTGAGCTCTTCTCTAATTGGTATCCTGCTATTCCATCATCTATTAAACACTTTTTGTAACAGGAGTTAAATTGATGTGAAAAGTATGTAATTGCCTATTAGACTAATTAGCACAATGCCTCGTTTAGCTTCTCTGACCTTATTACCATTTCTTGCAGCTACCCAGAGTCACGTATAACGAAAGATAGACGCTGCTTCGCCGTGAATTCCTCTCAGGCGGCCGACAGCAAAGCGGATTATTTGTGCACGCAGGTTTGTGAAATGCAAACAGTGTTTATCAGCTGAAAAGTTTCACGTATGTCCACAAAGGCCTGGGAGGAATCCAAACAGTCATCATTTATTCAGTCAGTGTTAACTGGAAAACTCCTCGGTGATGTGGCACCTTTAAAGGCGTTCGACAACAAAAGTCTTTTATCATTTCTGTTCATCACAAAATCACAACGTGGATGTTCAGCAGTTAATATTTACCACCACTGTAGTTCAGTGTTAGCATGCTAACATCTGCACCAAGCAGAGCTGATGGAAAGGTCATTAATTCAGCAGGTAATTTATCATAAAATAAAGTATTTCTGATGTGCAACACCAACATCATTACAATCCTGTGGGGATGAACTGTAGTAAAATAATGGAGGTATTTTAGTGGAAAATGGAAAACTTTGATCTGCTGGTGAATCTGCTGCTGGAAAGTCAGAGGATCATTAAAGTCAGCAGACTTGATCCTTTGGGATAATGACTGTTTGTATGATACATCCAGACTGACACTAACATTTCTATGATCATGTCACTTGGGAATTAAAAGTTAATATATAATATGTTGCTTGCATAGACTAAAGAAGGAAACCCACACTGATGATGACTGGACTTGTGTTGAGTATTTACATAATGCAGAGGTTTACTTATAACTTGAGAACCAAAAGGAAACATTAACTGAGAACTTGACTAAATTAATAATTGATGTTTTATTTGTATATATAGGATTATAAAGACCAAGTCCAGAGTCCTCTTGTTTCTCACAGGTGAGGGATTACTGCTTTTGTCTGTTAAATATAAGTCAATATCTTTGGGATTTGCACTGTTGGTCAGACCTGAGATGGACATTTTTTACTGTTTTCAGATATTTTAAAGTCTAAATAATAGATTGACAGAGTTAAAAGTAATAAGTTCCTTTAGTCTGTTTAGGTAAATGCCTCCTTTAAAAAAAACTAACAAAAACGACCTTCAAATCACGCAGGTATGAACTGAGTATGTGCTGTGGAAGTTATGGACAAAAACCAACAGACGCATCCTGCAAATGTTCAACAAACACACACAAACACACACATATAAGTAACGTTAGCACGTGTCCCTCGCTGGCCTTCCTCTCAGCACAGGAACATCGCTCGCTCTCCGTCAGCTGAGCAGGTAGAGAGGAAAGTGATGCAGTGCTATTGATATCTGTGGTGGGAGACCTCGCCTTCACCACGCCCACACATTGCATGACTCCCTGCTTCTTTCTAGTGCACACTCGTTCACGCACACAGGGTCGCATTCATTGGCATGCATGCACACGCTGCCTTTATTTATAGAAGCCTGAGCACACACGCACACACACACGCACACACACACACACACACACACTCTGACTCGGCTGTGCTGGGTTACATAACGGTGGCCTACTAAAGCAGCGCGGCACGTGACCTGCGTGAGATGATGTTGAACTCTGCTGAGGGTTAGGCCTGCCATCCTCTCTCTCCATCTCCCTCTCTCTCATGTACACACACACACACACACACACACACACACACACCCCTCCCCGACTCTCAGACTCCAGACATCACTGCGGGCCTCAAGGCTGCTCTCATCAGCCGGTTGCTAGGCAACCCTTTCGTCCACAGGCACAACCAACGCACATTTAATCTGGGAGGCTAAGAGACAGGGATAAAAAAAAAAAAAAGAAAAAAAAAAGAGAGAGAGAGAAAAAAACCCACAAATGTGATGTTACTGGTGCTGATTCCAACATACTGAAGACTGAAAGAGTGAAAAAACACGAGGGAGAAAGAGATTGTGCATGACAGCAAAAGGATGGAGGGGAGAGAAGGGAGAGCATGTGTGAATCTAGGCCATCTTCTGTGCATCTCTGTTGCCATCTGTTTGACGGCCTCGGAAGCAGCCACCTCTTACCCTCCGCAGGCCTCTTCACATGACGAGGTGCTCCCCATCTTCACGTCTCTAGCTGCCTACAACCTCTTCATCTTCATCTTCTTCTACTGCTGCTGCGGTGCCCGGCAAACCTCTCCGCAAGACTAAGCAGTGCAACATGAAAACCCCCTCCAAGCACAGAGGCAGATAATCGGAGACCCCGGTGGCATACAAGTGATTGTGGTTTAAACTCGATCTGACATGAGAAACACACACACGCAAACCGCTCAGAGCAACAATCGAAAAGACCAGATTACAAGCAACTGACGGATTTTATCAGGATGTTCAGCACCGCTTTAGGAATGAGGGCTGAACGCTGAAGCCACACCAGGGCAGGACAACGTCTGGTTGTTTGACAGAGAAGCTAATCAGACCAGTCCTTCATACTACACACACAAATAAAGCCATAAAATTGTGTCAAACTGGACAAAATTACAACTACAGACCTGTCAATTACGTTTATTTTACACAAGTCTCAGCTGTTTGAGTGTTTGTGCATCTGAGGACGACTAAACTGGGTTTTGCCTTAAATGTGGGCAGGAATATTGAAATGCTTCTTTCTAGCGCACACCAGTTCACGCACACAGGGTCAAATTCATTATTTATAGAAGTCTGAATATTGAAATAGTAAACCATATTTGAGATTTATTTATTTTATTTATTTGAGAATAGTAAACCATAATTGAGATTTCCACACCAACCTGATGTCTCATGAAGGCAGTAATTCAAACCACAAACTGCAACAAAATAGGAGCTGAAGTCTGTGGGTGTAGCTTTGTCGTTGGGAAATCACACCGACATCCATTACTGCAATTTCAGGTGTTCGTGTGCTCTCATCACAAAGAATCACTGGTCAGTAAAACAAAAAACATCCATAGATACTATCTCCCAACAACTGAGAATATTTCCTGACCAACCTGTCAATCTTTTAAATTAAGTTACACATGAGGATATTACATCTTTTTAAAACAATATTTTCACCAGAAGTCAGTAAATAGTAAATAGTATTGTATACAGTTAACTAGATTATACACCCATTTACTTTCTGATATAAAAAAAAGCAAAATGTAAATGCATTCAAGAAGCCTCAGAGATGCTTTTAAGCCAGATGTGTGTATGCGTCTTTCCAAGATGTGTAGTTTTACTCCTCTTAAATCCAGCTACGTCAGCAAGATGTCTGTTGAACTAAACTCCACGGCAGCTTCAGTGACAGTCATATTAATCTGAATTTATACATCTTTCAATGTGTCTCATTAAGCAACAGGAGGAAAGCAGCTCTTTCTACTTTAACATTTATTTCTGTTCTGATGGGAGGGGTCTCTACCAGGATGACAACACCTCTGATGGTTTGCTGAGGATGAAAATGAATCAGATGCTGTGGCCTTCACAGTCAGCACATCTCAACCCAGCTGAACAGCTGTGGGAGATTTTGGATTGACGTGTTAGACAGCGCTCTCCACCACCATCATCAAAAAACACCAAATGAGGGAATATCTTTGGAAGAATGGTGTTCATCCCTCCAGGAGAGTTCACACACTTGGAGAATCAATGAAAAGGAGACCTGAAGCTGTAATTCAAGAAGTGGGAAAACCTGGGACCTAAAAAAAGACTTCAACATGTGGCTCTCGTAATTGCCAGTAAGAAGCTGACGTAAAAGATTTTTCCCAATGTGCAGCTCAAATGTGCAATAAATCCGACATGAGTCACATGACCTTAAAATAGCAACAAAAAGTACATAAATGCTTTTTACAAGTCATAAGAAACTTTGCTGTGCAAAACAATCCTCTGAGTCCTAGAAATGATTGCCAATGCATGGCTTAGGGGGAATAAACAGTTTACTTTGAGAGGCTGCCAGCTTCATGCACCTGATTCTTTAGCGTCATAAAGCTACTAACAGAACAAAGAGAAACCGGACGTCTCTTTACTTTATAGACAACACTACCTTTTCACCAAAATCGTCAAACAAGAGACACTTAAAATGCCTAATGTCACACCACAATCACTGTGAGGTTAAAAATAATACCATGGTAATGACGTCATTAACTAAGATGACTCACTTTACACTGTTTATCACTTTTTCTGCTATATGTTATTTCCAAAAATGCTATCTATCATATGGTGGATTTTTAAGATGATCTTAAATACTGAAAAGGTTTCCATTTTTCCTCACCACTATGCCACTATATACAGCAAAATCACATCATCTAACTTTATACGAACGACACATGGTTCAAATATGAAGTTTCTATCTTTGAGTGACACTTCAACTCACAGGCAGACAACAACATGACAGCTAAATTTCTTAAGAACGTGTAGTGTGAAACACGTGAAAGTGGAATCAGAGCTTTGGTGTGACGTGGCAGCAGCCGATGAAACCTACCTGTGAAGGTGGAAGACACAAAGGGCATGAAGAAAGAAGAGGTGAAGGAACTACAGGAGACTGGAGAAAATGGAGATGAAGATGGAGAGGCGTGAGCTGAAAATGAAATGAGTACAAGGTGTAAAGGTCAACAGACATGACATTGAACCACAGAGGATGAGGAAAACATAATAGTATGTGGCGTGAAGCGTGAAGGAGGATGCACGAGGCTGGACCTCAGCAGCTGTTGGGCATCTCACTGTAATTACCACAAATGGACGTCACTGTGTTGATCTAACAGTGTTTATTAGATCAGAAGGCACGAACGCCCAGAGGAATCAACTCTTCCCTACTGCTCTCTACACCTCTCTGATGAGCGATGGGACCGTTCATACAAAATGCATGCGAGCGGTGAATTATTTATCGTGATTTTTATTTCCTTCTCATTCCAGGGAGATGTGAGTTTAAAAAACCATGAGCTGAGCTGGTTCAGGTGCAGGGTCCATCAAAATATTGTCCCAGTTACAGCAAACGTGACTCCTGCTTGTCCTGAACAATCTGAAGCATGGCTAAGCTATGGTAATCAGTCTTCTTATACCAAATGTCCAATACTTTGATCCTGCCTATCAACAAGCATTCACTTTCTCATTTATTGCCCATAAAGGCAGTAATTTATTTGGGCTGGTTCTTTGTGCTTCCATCCAGGTAAAGCTGAGAAATGTGACACAAACAGTGCAAGTACATGTCAAAAACATAAACAAGAAAAAGGATGCGATAAAAGATGAATATTATCCACACATGTTCAACCTTATAAATGGAGGACCCGACCCCCAACAGTAACTCTGACACTGACACACAGACCTCACAAACTTTGATTTAAACAGAGTTTCAACACTCTCCTCTACTGCCACTGCCAAATATTTTGACCAGAAATCATCCACATGTTCGACTAAAGTTAGTAGCTGCTGAACAGAACAGAATTTGTACTTCAGATGGAGTTTCATGTAGGAGCTATTTCATGACAAACAACAGTAAGGTTTAGTGACTGTGTACAGCTTTCTGATGTCTCGCAGTAAGCAGGTTTGCAGATTTTATCTCATCAGGCCTGTGCAAAGAACTTTATCAGAACCAGTGAAGACAGTAAAGACATGTATGTGCAAGCCACAACATGAAGCTGTGAAGAACCTTGGGTTGACCGTGCTTCTTACCATTCATACAAGCACATCTGCGCAGCCTCAAACATACTTCACACACAACTCAAAATGACCAGCTCAGCTGTAATGCTCTAGACCTCCTGAGACTAAATGTACAGAAACTATAACCAAAAAGACACAATCGACCACCAGAGAATAAAAAAAACTGTCTACATAACTTCTAAGTATAATCAATGATGAACGAGTGATGGAACTATTGACAGCTTCCTTTGTGATACCAAAGGAATCTGAATCTGAATCTGAAAACCACAAAACCCGAACTATGGATATGAAGTGGGAAAAAACTTTACTGTATATATGGTAAACTACACTTACAAAAACACCCCTGGTATTTCTAGAATTTGTAGTAAACTCTCCCAAATGCATCAAAAACTTAAATCTCAGGTTCACTGTGCACATAATCAAACATACATAATATGATACAACACTGGACAATGCTCTAAGCAAACACTGCATGAAATCAACCCACACAGGGAATGAAGTTCAAGTAAGTGCGAAGTATTGAAGTAAATGATGAAATAAGGTGAGGGAGCATCTGGGACTTAAGTAGACAGCACCAATGTAGACCTTGAAAACACTGGGCATTATACTCATCAAAAGAAAAACTGAGAAACAAAAAAATGCTTTAGAAATCACGAGTTATTACAGACTTATCACGTACCTTGTTCCGAAGGCCCCCCTGGTCCCCGTGGGGGAATCAAGGCTTTCTCCTGGCTTGGCTGGCCTGTCGCGATTCATTTGCTGCAGGATGGAGCTCAGCTCGGTGATAACAGTGTTCTTACTGTCGGGTGTGGATGGGGGGCTGCGCAGCTCAGGGGGCTGATCACCCCACAGCTTGGATGTCCTTTGAGTAGGAGTCCTTGGAGGTTCAGAGGACGAAGGGGGAGGGGGAGGTGCCTGAGGCGGTGACCCATAGGACTCCGGGGGCTCTTCAATGAGAGCGTCATGATAAAGCGATGTTCTGTTGATGACAGACTTGCCTTTGGGTTTAGGTGGCACAGGGGGCCGATCCACCAGGAAGGCATGTCCGTCTGCGGTGGCATAGAGGCTCTCCAGAGCGCTGTCGCAGAAGCCTCCCTCTGACGACAGGGTGGAGATGCTGGAAACGGTGCTGGTGGTCTCCATGTGCTGAGGATCCCCGCTACTGCGGCTGTCTACCTCCTCGATGCCCGAGTCACCCACCCCCGACTCTGGGTCAGGTGGAGGTGGAGGATATGAGGGGGGCATGCTGTTTGCAACCCGTTTGTGTTGATCAGTGACAGGCGGTGGGGCGTGAGCGTGGTATGGGGGTAGAGGAGGCCCCCCATTCCGTCTCTGTTGCTGAAGCATCTCTGCGATGGCACTAGCCTGGTCATCAGGAATGTCAATACTGTTGGCAAACTCCAGTGGTGGGGGGAGGGGCTCTACAAAGTCAAAATCCTCATCAATGTCAACTGAGGCCAAAGGAGGAGGAGGGATACGGAAGGGCAGCTTTACTGGTTCCTCCATGGACTCGCCTAAGGGTATGCTCCTTCTCTGTGAGGGTGGCTGGTTGTTGGAGGACAGTGTTGAAGCTTTAAGAGGATCGGGTTGGTTGGGGTCCTTCAGTTCAGATGGCCTGTTGCTGTCCTGCCCCTCCACCTCTTGGTTGTTCACCTTGTTGCTTGCGTCTGTGGTGTGGACCATCAACAGCCCGGCTGACTTGGGCTGCGATGAGTCTGCCACGTCTGCTGGTGCACTTTTCCTCTCCTCAGCTGCCTGATGCTGCCTTTCTTCCCGTGTCCCATCAGACTCGTACTTCTGCTCCGTCATCTGCCTCCTCAGGCCGCCTCTACCAGGTCGGCCCATGGTCGCCGTGGAAATTGCAGCAAAACTTGTCTCGATCCCGGAGCGCAGTTTGGTGTCAATAAACAGCGGTTGGTTGAGGTCTGGTTTGTGGCTTGGCTGAATTGGGAGGGACTGGGCTTCATGCTTGGGGGTTTGCTGAACCTGAGGAGGATTTTGTGGCTGATTCTGAGGATGGTTTTGTTGCTCTTTCATGGCCCGGTCACGAGCTGCCAGGGCCAGAGCCAGTGGAGAATTCGGGTCTAAGGGCTTGCCAGTGACAGGATGGAGGTAGGTCCCATTGGCCCTGTAGTGGCTCTTGGGCGGAGTAGATGGGAGACTAACAGGACTGTCCAGGTTAGGACACTGGCCTGTTCTGGTGTTTAGAGGCTCCCGCACCACTGTGGGCTCAGGAGTGTTGAAATCTGTCATATTACCACTTCCACCCCCAACAGGCCGCCCAAGCTGTGCTGCAGGAGGGGGAGCCAAAATTCTTCGAAGCCGCTCGTCGCTACTGAACATGCCTTCATCGATGGACTTTGACTGGCGAAGGCGTGGGGTTGGTGCGGGACTACTGAAGTCATCATCCCCCATGTCTATCGACTGGAAGGCAATTGAGTGCTTTTTTGCCTCTAGCCTCTTCTCCCGGTCCCGTACCGCCCCGGCAATAGCTGCAGCAAAGGGGTTGCTCAGAGAAAGAGGATCTTCAGGACGCAGACCTCCGCTTCCACCAACAGTGGCCGTGAGCGGCGGGTGTTCAGGGGTGGTGGGCTCGATCTCCATACTGCTACCCTGGCTGCTCTTGCCACTGCTGCTGGTGGAGGGCTCCTTAACGATGATGGTGGGGATGGGGATGGAGGAGCATGTTCGTTCTACAGGCGTGGTAGGCATGGAAACAGGGCGGGAGGGGCTTGTTGGCATGTGACATGTTTTTTCGGGACTGTCCTCAACATTGGGCTGCTTCACTAGCATGCCCTTCCTTCGAGCTGGTTTGGCTGGCACATATAGTGTCTTATTGCCCACCTCAGAGTAAGGGTTCTCCGGCACCGGCGTGCGCCCTCGAGTACGTGTGCTTTCAAAATGCTCCGAGCTCTGGCGGAAGTAGCCACGCCTTAACGTACCGACATCGGTGGTTCGGCTAATGGTCGTCACTGCATTTGCATTCTGGGTGAAGCTGGGTCGAGTGGTGCCGTAGCTCTTGGGTGTAGAACCAGCAGCTGAGTTGTAGGCAGGTGGCGAAGGGGGTGAAATGGCTGGGGGAGGAGGGATGTCCTCCGAGGTGTCGGGCATTGAGAGGCTGCGGGAGAACTTCAGTAGGGGGGGTGTGAGGAATCCCTGTTTCTCATCGCCATCCGTACCTTGGAGAAATAGAGCAGAAAGAAAAATTATGTGAGCACTTGAAGGAGACATCTCTATTATTTATTTCCAGCATGGCCCCTTCTTTCCACAAGAAATGTCTCATTTATCAATGTGAGCTCTTTATTTATTCAAGCAGGGGGTTTCCTGAAATCTGTCAGAGGTCAGATACATAATAAAAGTAATGGACTGTAAGATGGCAGCTGACATCACCTATTAAAGTCTTGAAAATGCATATTTATATTTATATTAAAGGTCAAATGCTGAATTAAACTGCAGAAGAGTAGCGACTGAGTAGTTATGGGAGCTGTGTACATTAAAAAGGGGGTCTGGTAAAATTATCTCAATTAAAAGACCAAAATGGTGCAAATTTACATCATTTAATGTTTTATGTCTGTTGTTCAGAAATATAGAGAAAATTAGATATAAAAGCCTTGTGGGTATCAAGCAGTGAGTAGATGGCTACTCAGTTTGTAGCTGTCATTTGTGGATTCATCTAACCAGGGAAAGTTAGAGGAAGATGCTTGTTTAGTTCAGCAACATCCTTCCTTTCAGTTTTAACCGTTAGTGTTGGGGGAGCACTGGGGAACTGAGTGACACTATTTAATTCTCAAAAGAGAGAATTTCCCATGTGTCATATTTTTCTTGAGTGTCATCAAACCAGATCATGTTTTTATTGCAATTACTGTAAAAAAAAAAAGTCATTCATTATTTGTAATAATAATGATGGCACTGCAAATCAAAAGAGCTGTGAGTAAGATTAGCCTGCATGACGTCCCTCTAGTTCAGTAGTGAGGTTTCAGCATATGCTTAATGACCTCCAATATTATCGCCTCAAAGCACACTTTGCTGACTGGATCGTTCTAATTTATCTATAATTAGCTTTAATATTGCTTGAGCACACAGAGCAGGTCCTCTGAGCATTAATAGAATATTACAACGACAAGCTAAAAGCAAAAGGTACTGGGCATGCAGTTCACAAGTCGAGCTGACACTTACACGCCATCCCACACTCACAGGTACATGAATATAAATATACATGAATACACATCGTACCTATGGACTTCTGCTTTTTCATGGTGCCCTTCTCAGGTATCCCCAGGAAGGCTCCTGGCACAGTGGGTGGCACCACTGCTACTCCCTGGCGGTCGTGATACATGGACTGCACACCAGAATTTGGTTAATTTGGAATTGTATTTGGAAATACACATTTTCACTGGCAGCTTTTAGTTTCATATCAAATTGAAAATAAGCTGTGAAAGAAAGTGTCGTAAAACAGATTCAAATTCACGGAGATAATTTATGCCGGCACATAATAAAGCCAAAAACAAAGGCATCCAAATACATTTAAAATTAAGATTATGCATACAAAACCAAAACAAGGCAACAACACCTTCATAATATATTATTTAATTTAATGTGTGTGATGAATAATCTAATTTACAGTCATGAGTCACTAACATGTCTTTAAATGCATGTTTGACCTTTGCGTGTTTTTAAATGTCAAACAAGTTCAACTTACGTTCATATCAGTTGGCGTGACCAAGCAGCGACTGGATGGGCGTGGTTTGATCGTGGCGATCTTCATATCGACAGGCGAGGTCTTCTGGGCGTGCGTCATCTCATCAACTTTGTCTGTAAGATAAAGCAAGCCGTAATTCATGAGCAACACAAACACGGCGAGGCCTGGGACTTAACTTGCAAAGCCTTGGTGAGGTACTCATGGGCCAAACGCAAGCTAATCATTCACAGTGACCCTTCCCTGCGTCTCCAAACTGAATTACGAATGAAACTGAAACAAAAAAAACATTGAAACACTTTTTTTTTTGAGAGTGGTGCGGGGCAGGAGGACTTTGATGAAAAGCGTCGGGCGTGTCCAGCCTTGCAAGCCGTGCAAGCTCTTTCCAAACAGCCGACTCAGCAGCATCATCCAACTCTCAGGGTCGTTCCCTCGTTAAATGTAAAAATGAGCAATGAATGTGAAGTCTGTCAAGTTTGCCGTTATCTTTCTCAGTTTTTTTTTTTCCAGCCTGCAACGTGGGAAAGGTGTCAACGGCAAATTTGGCAGAACTGAACTTCCCTCTGGTGTGCGATGATGCCATCAGATAGAGTCCACCTGAAGGGTTTCGCTCAGAGAAGCTACATGCTAGCCCTGATCTGGCCCCTCACTGTTTCACCTCCCTTTGCTAGCTCTGTTTAGGATGTAGAAAGCTTCCATGCATTAGGGGGAAGTGATTACTTAGAGTGACTTGGAAAACAATCCTCTTCTTCTGCGCATCTACACACAGAGGAGAGGAGTGGGGAAAGGGGAGAGGTGGGGAGGGGAGGAAAGGGGAGGAAAGGAGTGTCAATGACCTTAACTACAGTTACAGCTAAAAACACACAAAACACACACACACACACCACAGAAAAAAAATTGCATGTTTCCTCTCTCCGAACTGTCTCCAAACTGGATTACAGCTCCAGCGTATCAGACAACATGCAACACGGTTGCCCAGGAAACCCATCGGTAAGTGAAACATTTCCTGGAATAAACCTCCCCCTCCTCACACAAAAAACACACACACACAGTCACATACACAAGCCTGCAAAACAGGAGGGAAAAAAGAATAAGGCACACACGAAGAAAAGAAACATGACAGGAAATCTCTTCACGTCAGGTAAAATGAACAAACATCGACGTACAACGACAATTTTTTTGCTCACACGTGCACAAACACGCACAAACACAAGTGAAGCTTCTGTAAATTCCTCATTAACGGCCTGTTTCTGTGTTCCTCTGCGTTTGAAGCTTGAATTTCTCCCCGAAAGTAAATTATGCGAGTTCGCTGCTGTTCCTGTTGTCAAATGAAGATTCTGGGTCTGCCTGCAGGAAAGGTTTAGGAGAGCGCTCTGAGGTGAACTACTTTTAACTGAAAGCCAATAATGGGACCGCTCGACATCCACGCAGAGCAATATCCAAACAGAGTCGGGCAAAAGAAAAAAAAAAAATCTGTTGGTTGTGATGAAGGGACAAAGGAGCTTAAAAAACTTTCTATTCAACATCACTACCACATTAAACCATGCACCCACAACATTTAAAACACAATTAAAATCAAAACAGTTGTAGTTAAAAACACGTAAACCATGCAGGTGTTTTCACTGGAAGTTAAATTTAAATCAAATTCTTATAGAAATATTAAAATAAATCATCAACAAACAGTGTTAATCACAGTGAGGGGTGTGTTTGTGGGGGGAATGTGACATAAATCATAAATCATTGGAAATACTGGATCAGATAAACATGCCTACAGTAACTTACCACCTTTCTTTTTCCTTAGAGTGGCTTAAAAAGGGGGTGACAAAAAAGATTTCTGAGTCTTTAAAGCACAAAACAGACTCAGTCCTTCTCCCAAGATCAACAAAACATACGTTTATTATAAATATTGTCAGTGTTTTTTAATCTATTTAAATGTGTCCCACAGCAGCAGATGCATACGCTGTGTGAATAACATCATTTACATTCAGATATAAAAAACTCTAATGTCCTTCAGTCAACACTGCAACCAAGCAAGACTATTACTACTATAAATGCAGAACGTAAAGAATGAAATGTGTCAAATAAGCAGCTCTAGAAAAAAAAACAAAACATGCTGACCAGAGAAATTTTTTTTTCTGCCAGCAACTTTCTGCCTCTGCTGTCATTTATTTATTCATTTCATTCACCTTTGGTCTCTCTGCCTGCTCTTTGCAAATCTTTGACATGAAGCACAAAGACGCAATTACTAATAATCGATCCATATAATCCGCTGCAATTTCATCCCATCGATAACAGCCTCCGTGTTTACTGTTCACTCTCTTTACACCAAGTTTCTGTTAATGCAAAGGGGACACCTCACTGCTGCTTCACATTAAAAACAGCTGAAATATGTGCTGGCTTTTATTGTGAAGCAACCACAGGAAATGCCCATTATTAAATATGTGTCAACAAAACTACACAGCGGTAATTTGGGGGATTTTTTCATTTTTGCAAGGGATGAATGAACATTAAAGAGCAGTTTACTGTTCGATGAAGGCCACAGGCTGCACACTTCAACTCCTATTACTACTACCATATGATACATGATATATGATACTGTAAACAGTTTTGTATTTCTAACAAAGAACCTGCTCAAGGATGAAAAATTATTGACTTCATTATCAATAATATCATAATAAAATCAATACAGTTGCATGAAGTCAAATATTAACCTTTAAGAGAAAAGAGTAGATTAGATATTTCACACAGCAAAATGAATTTATGAGTGATTTCTGTTTCAGGTGTCAGCTAAACTGACTAAATGTCACCAGGATCACCTCTGCTTAACCATTTCCTGAGAGAAACTCTGGTACAGTAATGCTTCCTTCTTCTTTCTATGTCACATATATACATCTGTCACTGCACCCTTACTCCTTTCCTTCCTTTCCTTTCCTTCCTTCCTTCCACCTCTCTTTCCTTCCTCTCTCAGGCTTGCTCAGCACCGATGTGGCCTCCTGTATCTCCTCCTGAACATCTCAGAAACGCTGACTGTTCTCTCTGTCTGTGTTGTGCTTTTAATGCAACGATCAAAAGGTCACTGACACACATACACACATACACACACACACATAAACACCAACAAACAAAAAGCAGAGATGATACTTCCATACTAGTGTCATATTTTTGCTTATTTGCTCTTTGTCACTGCAGCGACAGCTCATGAGTTTGTTAGAAGCAAGAGTCCTTCATGCATAACGGCAAAGCAGGAAAAGAGATGAGGGAAGGAAAGGAAGTTTTCTTCTTCTATTTTTTTAAGGGTCAAAAAATTAAAGCAAAATGATCAAATTATGGAAACTAAAATTGCATCAACCCGAACAAAAGCCTCATTCAGCTGCTGTGAGCCGATGGATGTTGCAGTTAAGCGAAATGGATGGCAAAAGGTTATGCAGCATTAACTGCTTACCTTTATCCACTATTGGGAGATTAACCAATCAATAAGAATGAGAAAGAGGAACCAAAAAAAAAGAGAGAGAGAGGTGCTGTTAGACACAGACTTCCTAAAGACATCGTCAGTAAAAAGTCAAACCAGGCGGCTCTTACCGAGCTCCTCCAGTTCAGAGGTCATCGACTTAGAGCGCATGGACAGGGCTGTGGTGGGGGCTCTCTTTGGTGGTGGAGGAGCTGAGGGAGACGGAGACGGACATAGATGACATTTTGCTTCTGTACATGAACACATCGTTGGCTGAAGAGACAGAGAGTTTGGTATTTACTGTGCTCAGTAATGTAGAGAAAAACCAGAGTAGCAGGGAGGAAAAATGTGATTTCGAGCCCTTGGCTGAAGTTTAAAGCTTTAAAGTGATGAAAATGATGAAGCTGTTGAAAGAAGAAATAACTAAAACTTGCACTTCCAAATTAAATGTTGAAATTCAGAAGCAATAAATAGACAACCTACATGATGCTCTCACTTAAATTACACATACTGCACATATTGTCTTCAGCATATTTTATTCTTTTTGATATTTTTTATACAGCTGTCTATTTTATAATGTCTATTTTTATACTTAACTCATACTTTTCTACTTCCTATGTTATGTTTATATATATATATATATTTTTTTTTTGTACCACCATATTAAGAAAAAATCCTTGTTTTATTGTGAAGAAGCCACAGGAAATGCCATCACTTTTACAGACTTGATGATTCCTCTATTTCTGCATCTGTTACTACTACATTTTATCATCTTTCTTAATTGTCTTTCGTTGCTACAGTGGCTGCATTCAGATAAGTTATCCTTTAATTCTGACAGTTTTGAATTGTCAAAAGGTCCATTTCTGATAATCTAACAAGCTAAAATCCCGCTCGAAAAACATGTTAGCCGCAGCTGCTTCACAGGAAATGGAAGAACTCTTGGTTATTTTTGCTGTTTGCATTGTGAATGTGGAGTAAGTGAGGTTTCCTGCCGCCTCTGAGTGATATTATTATATAACACATCAGCAGGCTGCTTCGCTGTAGTCTTCGGTATTTTAACAGAGGAGGTTCGACCGGCTGACCCCTCTGTGTGGAGTTTGCATGTTTCCCTGAGCCTGCGTGGGTTTTCCTCCGAGTACTCCAGCTTCCTCCCACAAATCCAAAGACGTGCAGGTTAATTGACGACTCTAAATTTCTCGTAGGTGTGACTGTAAGCGTGAGAGAGTCCTGTGATTGGATCGCGACACATCCAGAGTGTCCTGCTTTATAATCCGTGTGTGTGTTGGGGTGTATTATTAGAGGATGACGCTGAATATCGGACATTGCCGCCTCCAGCTTGTTGTACCTTTTTTGCGCGCCGTGTCCTCGGGGTCCAGATTCCGGCTCACCGTCACCACCTTGATCAGGAGCCGGTTGCCCCCCTGGCGAATCATGTTGACCACCTGTCTGTGCCCCACCTTCACTACGTTCTCCTGGTTCACCTACACAAACACACAACAGGAGACACGTTGATTTCTTGCGAAACAAACTTACATTTGTAGAAACTTTATTGTAATCTGACAACTAGCAAATCCTTCCAGTTTGATTGCACATTTGAGAACTTTTCCAGCAAACTATATGTAATAATTTCATACTGTGCGTCTTTTAAATCCAGACTCAAAGCAGAGATAATTTATAAAAACAGCACCTGTGGAGACAAAACAGTTACGCAGAAGATATTCGAAGATTTGCAGCAGTTTGTCGTCTCTCACTTTCAGCCTGTGGCGGCTTCACGCTGGAAACGATGCTATTTCCAGGTAGACAGCTCATCAAAGTGACAGATAAATAATGGAGTGAGAAACTGACCTGATATGTCCCAATTACTCACAATGTACTAATACACACAATGTACTCATACTAACCGTGTTTTATACAGATACGAAAATCACAAAATCTCACATTTTTACAGATTTGCCTTTTTAGGTGACAACTATTTTTATTTTTCTACAAAATAAATGTCTGTTAAACAACCACATGTTCATTTTTTATTTTATATTTGTTCTATTTTTTGGTTGACTGAATCTGTTTCTTCTTTTATACACTAACTGCATAGTTTTATTTTGTTGCTGCACAAATAAAACTTAAATTATTATCATCATCATTAGTGAAGCTTTTATTATCCTTTGTAATGTAATATGCAGTGACAATGGAGTAATTAATAATCAATAAAAACACATAGTGGGCTTTAAAACTGTGAAACTGTTTTATTTCACCAGGTAAGATTTAAAAGTTGGTTTTCCAAGACGTCCAAAAGTTCATGTTTTGTATAATTTTCTGCTAAAATAGTTCACTGTCTACATGTACATACACATACATACATACATACATACATACATACATACATACATACATACATACATACATACATACATACATACATACATACATACATACATACATACATACATACATATACACATACATACATACACATACATACATACATACATACATACATACATACATACATATACATACATACACACACACACACACACACACACACACACACACACACACTTTATGGTATTATCATATTAAGTATTGTGGTGAAATGATTAGCTGGTGAACCAGTTGGTAAATCAACAGAAAATGATGATAATAGTTTTTTGACGCAAAGATGACAAACATCGTCTACTTCCATCTTCTACATTTTGAGGATTTGATGCTTTTCTTTGCCGTCTGTGGGAAGAAGCACAAAGTCAGCTTCGAGGAAAAAGGCTGAACAGTTTCATTTAAAACCTGTGCGTGGATATGCAAATACGGTGGTGGGGTGTTAGCGCTTTCTTCCTGTCCGACTGCCAATCTTCATAATTGCAGTATTCATGTTGGCGGCAGGAGAGCGAGCTGCGGCCGCTGCCCTCACAGTCAGTCTTCAAAGACAATCAGAACAAAGTTGGTTTGTGGCCAAAAAGAGAAAGACCCTGCTGCTGAAAATGCAGCGACAATACGCTTATAATTAAAGGCGAAATGTGTGTGTTTCTGTGTGTAGTTCACAGACATACAGCTCATATATTAACATCTGAATGTAGCCGGTGTCCAAAACGCCGCACACCCCCACGCTCATATCAGATTTTTTTTTTTTGGCCAAGCAAATAAACACACACGCACATTCAATACTTTATCTCTCGGATCACATACATGCGTGCCCACATGGATGGTTTTTAATCTCATTACTGCTCGTCTAATTTAATATGGGCCCCGTTGCGCCGCTCCTCTCATCTCCTCTCTGGTCTGCTCCTCCCCTCCTCTCTTCTTCCAGACAAATAGTGGAGGAGGGGTCAGACGGAGGGATGAAAGGGAGAGCGGGCCCGAAGCGAAGGGAAGGTGTGATGGATGGGAGGACGGACGGAAAACCGGGAAAATGCAGAGGGACAATGAAGGAGGTGAAGTGATGGAGACGGAGAGAGAGAAAGACTTCTCTCTTTGGGTTTTAATCTAACAAACAAACGCTCGGCCGGGGCGTCACGAGGGCGGACATTTTGATAATTAGACAGAAATGCTCCGACAGCTGTTTCGCCGTGACCTCGTGTTCCCTTCGCTGAGCTCGCTAAAGTTCGCTGATACACTCCAGTTCACACACACACACACACTAGTTCACATATAGGGGTGGCCTTATGTAATCTGCATTATGTAACTGTGAAGGATGGACAGACACACACACACACTCGTGAATATCTTCTTCTGCCAAAGTCAAAGCAAAGAGTCTGTTTGGATTTGTTTGGTAAGACTGATTTTGGAGAGGCCTTCTGGGGATGAGAGACACGTTTTACAAGGATCAGTACACGATGACAAAAAACTGAGAGTCTGTTTATCTTTGGCGGTCGGGTTCATATGTCCGTGTTTTTTTTTTTTCTAACGGTGATAAACATTTCTTTCAGCTTTCACAATATGAATTTGCAAATTATATTTCCCCACATTTCTTTATTTTAATTTAGGTTTTTTTTTCCACAGTTAACATTTAGCAAGATAAACTTAAATACACAACCTGTTAACACACCAAAACGTCTCTTTCCAAACCTAAAAGAGCACAGTTTAATGTGACTGACTGCTAATAACTCTGTTTATCATGTGTAAGTTTTTATTTTCATTTCTGCATCAGGTTTGCCTCAGATTAGTATTTCTGTGGTTCAAAGTTCACCCCTGAACCTGCTGAAACAGCAGCGGAGAAAACAATCTCACCACAACGCCCATTTTCTAGCCGAACTTTCAAAAATCTCAGGATCTTCATCAGCTGCTGTTTTAAAAGTTAAAAAAAAAATTTTGAGTCACAGCACGAGTCCTTAAAGTGCCCAGAAACAGAGAAAATCTTCAATCGACAGTTCAAATTACGAGAGAGCGAACTCCATCTGCTGACGAGGATCATGAGAGATGATTAAATCCAGAATGAGCCTCCACATGGACGCTATCAAAAGACAGCATACAGTATCTATACTATCAAAGTGTGTTACACAAAGGTTCACGATGTTATCACCTAATTAATGATTCACACAAACAACCTGAAAACGCTGCTGTGAGGCTAATCGGAGCGTTTCCATGACAACTACACATTTTTACTTGCATCCCTGAAAGAAGAGGTGTCATAAATACGGTGACGCATGCAGACATGCCCAGACAGAGCTTCGTCAAACGAGTCACCCACGGTGGTTTTGAGCAGAAATGAACCCAAACAGAAGGAGTTAGTCCTCTCTTGTTGCCTCTAGCGGCCCCTAGCAGTGATGCGATCTTAGCTTAAAAAAAAACTAAGAAAACTAGCAAATCTACATTTTCTCAAAAAAGTTCAAATCTATAGAGCAATAAATCAAGATTATCTTAATAATTATAAATGATAATTAGACTAAAGATTAAATCTTTCTTTGGCTGGTTTTCTGTTTTATATGTACTATTAAAGATTTTATATTTCTGAATTAAACTTTGGTCAGATTTGCTTATTGAACACCTCGTTAGGTGTCACTGGTTATTACAGCAATTTTAAGTTAAAGGATTATAGATTACTTTTATATGGTAAACTGAGAGAAGTACTGAAGTACTTTACTAATTTCAATAATATACTAATTATTCACCATTAAACAACACAGAAAAAGCCAAAAAATGTATCAACAGAAAATCAATAAGCATTATTTACTATCTGATGAAAGAAAACATTAACTTTGGCTTTCAATTTTTTTATTGTTAATAATATACAGTTAGAATAAAAAATAAAAATACTTCACCTCAGTTGAACTCTGCTTCATTATATCTGTAACCAGCTCTTCCAATGATGCCATCAAGTGGGAAATCAATACGTCGGCTATTGGTTACACGCATGGGATTAGTGATATTGATTATTATTTTATTGACAGCGCACAGACAGTGAACGCAGCCATCGAACACTAACACACATATGGGTTAAACGTGTGTGTGTGTGTGTGATTTATCGAGTGAGTGAGTGAGCAAGTCAGCCGGGAAAAATGTAAAAAGAGAGATGAAGCCCATAAAGTGCCAAATCGGTCCTGAACCGACGACTACAAGAAAGAAAAACAGCGGAGGAACATTAACAGCTTAATCAATAGTACACAAACACACACAAACACACACACAGATGCAAAACACACAAAGGAATCAGGCCTCCGATACAGTATGCATGTAAGAGTCGGCCGTCTGTCAGATCAAGCAGAAGGGCCTATTCAAAAGCCATTATCATTATCATAACCATTATAACAGTTCCACAACATTAAGCATCATCCGGCCCATTTAGCCGAACACAGCTCTGAATCCATCTGATCACTCAGTCCAATCTCATCTCATGCAAATACTCCTCGTTCACTGACATCTGATTAATCAATTATAACCTGACCTACGGAGGCATAAAATGACACACTGCTAATCCAGCCTGTCACAGCAAGGGAGGGGTTAACGGGCCCCGCAGACGTCAGCTGATCCCTCTGCAGTAATATAAATACACACAGCAGCATTCAGACATCACTCAAACTGTGCACACAACTGAAAGCTTCAATCAGACCACAACCGATTCCAGCTCTTGGGTCAAAAATCTGTAAATACGCTCAAAGTTTTAGCCGCGCTGAAAGTAAATCTGTCTATCTGGATAAATAAAATATAGCCCACTTTTTGCTTCCAGACATGTGGTTTTGTTAAATGTAGGTATGATGTCAAAGGTAAAATCTGTGATTTAAACAGGAACCTGCTGTGCTGTTTAAATGGATTCATGTGTGAACTATATGAGAGGGACACTGGATGACAATTATAACAACTACAACTGTTTTTTAGAGGCTATAAAACTCTTCATTTACGTGTGTGAATTTATATTAAATTTATATCTATAGTCTTTGATATTGGCTTAATCATTAAAAGGTGCTGTCCAATGATTTGGCTTAGAAAACAACCTTCTGCTCGTTTCAAAGTGAAAAACTGGGTGATCCAAAAACATTAAATAAAGGATGAATGTCAGCCGTGCACAAACGCTAACATCAGCAATGGAAAAAAGTTCTTCACGGAAACGAACGCTGAGACAAACTTTCTCGGAAAAGGTGAGAGAAATGGGGCAACGAGATTGGGGGCACACAGAGGGTCAGAAAAATCTGGGGCAGTGAGAGCGCAGGATGACCCCCCATCCTTTACCAGAGACAGCCTATAAGAGCAGACGTTTTCATTTTATCGTCCAACAGAAAACTGACGAGTCGTCCAAACGAAATTATAACCTGATCCGCCAGGTGAACATAAATGTGGGGTATTTTAGAAGAAGATTAATTGCAAAGAATAACCATAACAGAAAGGTTTTACTGCTTCTGTTATTTTTAAAACTAATAAATCCACAAATCTCAGTGCAGAGTTGCAGTAAAAAGACTCAGACGAAGCAGTTATGTGTAAAAAGCAGTTGACATTTATGTTTCACGTACTCTGGCATTCACAGTAAAATATACCATCACGGTATGTAGGCGCTGTGCCACGAGAAAGCCAAAAGACAAAGGCTATAAATAAGCAGTACGTCGAGCGCGGCCACACATCTGGCGTGTCAGCAGCGGAGTAAGGACCAGATGTGCTCGGCCTGGTAGGTCAGCTCGAGGTCCTGCGGTTACAGATGACGTAACGCATCAACACATTATCATCGGCTGTATGTCGGAGAGAGTACAGAGCTACCAATTATAAATATCTTTAACTCCCTAAGACAATAACTTCCCATAAGGTGAGGACAAAAACATATATTTTGACAGGTATTTTGTCCTTCTGTTTTCTTGTCATTTACAAAATTATAATGCAACGATGTGTTTCGTGACTTTAAAAAAAAAGTGATGCGATGTGAACCGTGGATTTTCTAATCTGTTGCATCCATACTCAGAACATTTGAATAAATAATTAATGCTGTTGTTTTTAGTGTGAGAAAACAGATGAAGACATGGGTGAAAAAAAAAAAAAACAGCTTCAGGCTCTGAGACGAGATCTTTTCAGAAAGTGGCCCACTTTAATTGTTGTGTCCATTGAAACTTTAACAAAGCATTAGTTTATTTATGTGTGGGAAAAGAAAATTGGATAAAAATAATAAAAAAGAATCATGACCAACAACTTCATTTATACATCAAGTTTACAAAGACTTTGGTCAAGAAGCTCCCGCACTGAATTGAATTATTTTGTCACCGACCAATCGCCGCCCTTCGTCCTTCCACAAACACAAACTTTGAGTCGTGTCTCAAAATGACCCAAACAAACGAATAATTAACAACTCTAACGGAGCAGACTGAGGGAACAAAGGGCAGAGCGAGGAGTTTCTGAACAAACCAAAGTACTTCTAAACGTGAGGCTGGAACAACGTCCGGTCTAAGAGCTGACTCAGAAAATCCTGATTTGGGTTAAAGCCTACAAAAGATGTCCAGACCTTCAGGTTAAATCTGGGCTGACTTTGGTTTAAAAGTTTATTGTCAGCCACATTTCAGTCACTATTTTTCAGTGTGAAACAGGTCCTATTTAGCTGAATTTTTCTCAGCTCACCAAACAGACATGAGGCCTCCTTTTTCCCTGAATTTTAAATCTGTTTTTTTGCGCTGTGTGTGTGATTTATATGTATTAGTGAATTAGTGAGTTAGTTAGTGAGTTAGAGGTCCACTGTGACTAAACAAACATACCTCATCATGGAAACACAGAATTTTATAGTGACGTTGGTGAAGAAACTGTATTTAATGTGGATCTGTCACATCACAGCCAATACCCAAACCTACACCTAAAAATTAGATTGGATCATTGAATCCCTGCTATAGTTTAAATACTACAGTAATGTGCAGTCTGGATGTTTATTAGTACTCCACTATTCAACCAAATTTAGCACAAAAACAACATCTGATGTCTTCTGATGGAGCCTCACCAAAGATGCAAAATAAACTTATAGTAGAGACAAAAAGCAACAACAGACACGACAAATAAAAGACATTTAACAACAATTACTTCCTTCATTTGTGCAGTAAAGAGAGAAGTGATGAAATGCAGTGAAACATACATGCAAAGACACACACACTCACAGAGAGCGTGTACATGCACCTGTATATGCCTGCATACTTTCACCCACACATAAAAGGAGCAACGTTCATCAGCATCTGAAACATGGAGCTGATCTGCATCTAAGACTGGAGGCTGCTAAGAGCTCTCTGAATTCTGTGTGTGTGTTTTCTCCTTGTAGGAAGCTGGAGTACATCAAAGCAGGCTCATTAAATACAGAAATATACAGACAGAAAGTGTGTGTGTGTGTGTGAGAGAGAGTGTGTAAGAGAGAGAGGGAGACACACAGGAAAACATAAAGAAGAATAAAGCAAAGGATTGAAATAGGATGAGGGGGGAGTGAAGATGGAGAGAGAGAGATGGAGACGAGTTTTATTCTGATGACTCAGAGTCCTAGTTAGAAGAGTCTTCACTCTTGATGAATCATGTGGCTGAATATCAAACTGACGATGAGAGCACATGTTAGGGCACACACACACACACACACACACACACACACAAAATACATGCAGTCTCTTAAAAACCAGCACATCAGCTCCACCCATACTGTATGAATTTTCCTAGAAACACACACACAAGGTCATCCTCAAGTCCTTTTCCTGAAATAAACTTCAACAGCACACAAAGTGACGTCGCAGACGCCACGATGCAAGACGACGTACGACCCCGGCGACAACAAAGAATCTGTGGGCTGAGCCCGTGTCACGAGACAGAGCCGTCGGCCAACGGGCGAACAGAAAAAGATAAGCCCTTCACGCAGCACAGAGGAGGACACTAATGGATAGTTCACGGTGTTAACTACCGCTCTGCCCCACTGGCACAGATCCAAACAGTCGACGGAGCGGCAACAGGCACAAACCCACGTCTGCGTCACGCCCTGCGCTCACGCCCACTCGCCCTGACACGCCAGCACAGTCTTAAATCTGTGTGTTTGATGTGTTTGGGTTCACACTGCGCAGTCACAAGTTCAAAGGTCAGTTAATCAAAACACAAACATATTTTCTCACTTTTTTTCATGTAAGACTTTTCAGATTTCTTGCTCCACCTCAGCAGAGTGTATGTGAGTGATCTTTATATAAACGTGACCTGCCGAAGCTCAGCAAGTAGAGCGCGTCATCCGTCAATAACAGGATCGATCTCTGGTTCCTCCTGTACACGTGTCCTACGATGTCCACACGAGCACCTTGTATGATAGCAGTTGATTTGCCGTCCAAAAAACAGCAGCGACTCCTCTGGATAATCTACAGACATGCATCCAGAATAACAGATCAATGACATTTTTTTACTGGACAAATAACTTGTTGGTGTTTTTTCAAGTGTAAATGGTCAGTACTGAGGGGTACAAACAAAATACTCTTCACCTCTGTTGTACTGGAGAGGCAGCAGAGGTACAGAAGTGGTTATCTCTGAGCCTTGGCACACAAAACTAAAGCTGTTGGCAAGGCTGGACGTTAGAAAGAGAAAGTGAAAAGACATGTTTTTTTTCTATTCGGGCCAACTGACAATTTGTTGTTGAATTAGCACTTCAGCATCTTCAGTAGCTCCTAAAGTGAACTCAGCCAGAGGCAGATTATCTACAGTAGATATTACCCCATACATCTCCAAGGTTAGGATTGTAAACCTTCTCATTTCTAAAATGAAGTGATTTTTATTTGAGTGGTTGGAAGAAATTTTGGATAACAGATTGTGCCAATCTACTTTTCTAAACAGGTACGTCTCTAACTGTTTCCTCTGAATCACCACTTGCATCTCTGAGACACTCTGGATGTTGTACTCATTGACAAATCACAGATTAGTTGGCGGGATTAAAGGAATATTAAGGGGGATATCATTTTCCTGTGACAGAAAAATGGCTACAAAAACGTCTTTATGAGAGCGGTGCAGCTGTGCAGGCTGAGAAACAACAACCCTTAAATCATCATAATTCTTGGATTGTGGTGAATGAGGCTCATTTATTGCCACCATAACTGTTGTGTGAACTGAAAATGACGTCATCAGGTTTGCTGCAGCGGGATGTGCTGATTGGTCGGTGCAAAACAAAAAGTGGTTAAGAGGATGTAATATGACGAACACACAACAAACAATTCGACTCTGAATTTGCCTCAAAGATAAAGTATAGCTAACAGGTTGCACAGATCCTGACTCAGCCTCGTCACCAGGCTGCAGTCACTTCCACGTCGCCCTCCTCCCCCCAAACACCCCCCAGCATCTCTGTCCCTTCTCTTTGTCCCGACGTCCTCCACTCCTCCAGCAAACCACGCTTCAGACTCCCTCCGTCTCCCGAGTCTCTGCTAAGCTTTACTCTTAAAAGCTGCATTATCACTGTGTACACAGCAAGGCACAACATGGTCCCGGTTGCTAGGCGACAGTTGCCGTGTGATACCGCTGGAGGTGGGAGTTATCAGTGTTTTGGGGGGTGGGGGGTGGATGGATCATACCATTGATCATCAAATGGGGACATCATTTAACACTTTTTTGTCAATGGACCATAATTTCACCCCCATTTCCTTCGTCTCCCGGTGCAGCCATCTTAAAAGGTTTCAGCCTTATTTTGACAGTGGGCTGTGTTGTGGTAGTTTTAAAAATAAAAAGCGGCTCCCTGAGCTCCGTGGGCTCAGGCATGCTGCTCTTTGTGCGCTCTACCTATAAATAAATTATTTAAAGGAAACGACGCTTCCACTCTGTGTTATTTTAAGACTGAATGTCATGTGATTTCAGTGCGTGTCTATGTGCGTTGACTTGTAGGGTTTGCGCACCCACAGCTGCATGTGTGAGAGATTTCTTATTTTCACAGAGCGGTATTGATCAGTGCTAAAACGGATAGTGAGCTGAGGGGAGCTGACGAGGACGTGGCTAAAGCAGCGGTGCGACTCTCTGTCTGCCCTCCTGAGGTTTCTTCAACGGAAATCAATACTCAATAATAGACAAACGTGAACATGACACGGCTCAGAGACGTCACATGTCCTGTCAGACAAATTCAGTCATTAAAAAACGTCCTAAATAGAAGATAAGATGACATATTCACATTACACGTAACTGGTGAGAACAACCCACTGAATCATTTAATTTTTTAAAATTTCACAACATTGTGAACATTTTTTTCGCCATTTGGGGACAAACTGTAAACACAACACATTATAAAGTTAATATGGTGAAGCATTTGCCCCTTTACACACTCCGTAGATTCTCCGCCAGCTCACTGCTGACTTTATCTGTTGTTTATAGTGGGTTCATGTGTTTATCAGAGCTTTTATGGTGAAAAACTGCAGGAAATGGGGTCGATAAGAGCAGTGAGAATGAACCAAACTGTAAAAAAAACAAGCTTAAAAACAGTAAAATGCTCCATAGAGTTGAGAGGAGCTACAGGCGGATGTGATAAGTCTCTGTGGGTTTGTCTAAAATGAAAGTTCACGAAGACAAATTAATTTAATTTGAGTGGATGACGGAAATTTTGAACAACAGATTGTGCTGGACCACTTCTCTAAACAACTTTAACCTGGTTCCTCTGAATCAACATTTGCATCTCAGAGACAGTTTGGATGTTGTGCTCATTGACAAATCAGAGATTAGCTGTGCAACATTACACACCATCCATTGATCAGACATTTAATGGAAATGCACAGTAAAAATCAACTTTAACTAAAGTCCTCAAATGAAAAAGGTTGATAAAATACATCAGCTGTGCCTGGATGACTCAGTTTAAAGCCCACATGTGTAGAATTAGTGTGTGAATATATCATCAGTTTTTGTTAATAGAGAAATGACACAATCCCGAGGGCTAAAGTCAGTTGACAAATCCGTAAATGGAACAGAAGCAGGTCAGTCAGCTCAAATACTCCGGCCTCTTCACAAACAGCTCTGCTTTAGTCTTTTATTATTTTTATGACAAATTTTCAACCTGGACAATAAACTCTTTAACTAAACTGCAGTGCGAGGAGGAATACTCGACTGCAGGTCAGAATCACACACCTGGTCGCCCAAAACAAAGATACAGATGTAAATGCAGTGTAAACACACAAACAAACATGTATACATAAAGTACACACACACAGAGACACACTGCCATCTGTCTAAGCTGCGCTGGGACGAGAGGAAGCTCCCAACACTTTCTTCTCTATTATCTTTCCTCTGTGCGATTCGAAGTCTACCTCATCACTCCCACAGCATTATATTATATTTACAGACACTCTGCCTCCTGTGGGCTTTCACAGAAGCTCTGAAAACAGGGAAGGTAATAGCTGCAGGCCAACTTCTTCTCTGTATACAATGCAAGGTCTGCTGTGAGCGGCTCGTAATGTGGATACTTCATCTTGTTGAGGTTGCATTCAGCAGCCCGACCTCAAAGTGACCTTGAGTCAAACATCTGCACCGTGACGAGCCTTTTCTGGAAAATTAAAAGACTTAATGGGGCCTTCGCTCTGTACCAACAGACTGACTGAATCAATGAAGACATCGCAGACCGCTGAAGAATCCATTTATAAAATCCTCTTTCAACAGGAGATCGATAAAATTAATAAAGCGAGGACGCTCTAAAATGTTCCGTGTGACATAAAATATTTATAACCACAAACAAAAAGTGCCCCCATCATTACATTAGCTGCTCCGTGTTCTGGTATCTGAATGTCCTCTGTGTGTGTGTGTGTGTGTGTGTGTGTGTGTGTGTTAGGTGGGCTGGCTGGGAGCGTGGGAGCAGCTGGAGAAGTGTCTGCTGCCAATTGGATCCTAAGGCTAAATCATTTCTTAAAAAACAGCTGGACACACACAGTAACAGAACAATGCTAAAACTGTACCGAATCGTGCTGCTGTCGGGGACTATTTTCAGATTTGGGGCACTTTAAAGAGTATTTGTGGCAGCAGGACGATGAAATAAAGTACAGTGTGTGTGTTCATAGTGATGAAGGAACAACAGTCAGACTCATTGGTGTGTTTTAATAGTTTATGACAACAATAGAGCTGTATGGCTCAGAGGACAAAGATCTATCAGTCTGTTTTTAATGCAGTAACAAGAATATTGAATATTATGGGCCAAGAACAGGTGTGCTTACAATTATATTTTTTAATGTCGTTATCTCAAGATATCAAAGCTGTTTTTCTGGTGATAACTGGATAATTGTGTTGAACTCCAAAATGAGTGTGTGGTTTCATTTGAGCACAGCTGATTTCAACCTTCAAGATCACTGTGATGACTGTCAGGGAGGATCCATAACTGATCAATAATTAAGGCCTAAATGTGGAGTTTGCTTTGCTGCAGTTTCTTCATTGGAGCAGACAATCTGGTTTTATAGTCTCCAAAGATGAGAGGTTGACCCATCTCTCTGCTTCAGCCAGCAGCTGCTCAAATAAAGCCGTTATATATATTATATAGAAATAATGAAGACATTATTAAGCTCATCCTGTTTGCCGTCCCACTGTACATAATGACCCCCACAGCATCTCCACAGAGCCTACAGACACCTGCTGATGGAAACTAACTGGAAATAAACACACAAACATCAGGAGGAACAAGAGGAAACACACACTGATTTCTGGAGATAATTAACTTGTGATCTTGAGATAACAACATTAAAAAAATGGCACGCACGGCCTTTCCGTAGAATAATGCTCTATCCACAGACACATTTCATTTTAAATGAGTCGACTACAGTTTTCTCTTCTTATAAAGTCTGATCGGTGGACTACAGAGGAAACAAAATCTTCTTTTGTTTTATGTTGCATCTCTTCTCCCCTTAGACAGGCACGTAACATCACTTTATTATACCAAAATGAGCACCGACATCGATGGTTAATAATGAAAAATGTAGTATGCTCAGGAGCACAGCACACAAAAAGTGATTCACCAACATAAATAATAAATGCACACAAGTGCACACAAGTGCACACAAACACACACAGAGTTGTGCCGTTTAAAAAAGAAAGATCACCATGAAAGTTGTATTCGCTTTGATTACAGGATAAGAAAACATTTGTTCATGTGCCAGTTCAGGGAAAACATATTTCCTTAATAAGCCAACAACCTGCCACAGTTGGCCCTCTGAGCCTGCGGTCAAAATGGCTAACCAGTCGAGCATTACTGGGTCAAGGGCAATAATGCCTGTAATCCCATCAGGAGCGGAGAGACATGAACTAACGCTGGCACGAAACCAAGTTAGTATGAGCCTCTGCATGTTGTTTTCATGTAGTCTGTTTTTCGCAGCTACTCAAGTGGGATCAGTCTATCCACATGACAATATAAGAGGCAAACTGGAATCCAAATCAAAAAACGAGGTCAGACAGCGACAAACCTTAAGAGGGAAACCAGACTTGTCCCTGGTCTCAAACAGCAGCTTTAATCTTCTATATTTAACTACATTTTTAGGGCTGACAGAAAGTGAGTGGAGAACGACAAAATGACATTTGAAAAGATGTATTTTGGCCAATTCTGATGGAGAAATAGCTTCTGGATAAAGAGCAGGTGCCTTTTACAGTCATAAGTATCACCTAAGAGCCTGAATTAAGCATTGTTAGCTATATTTGGATGGTAAATCTGTTCAAAACTATGATCCAGTTTCAGCAAATGTGGGAAAAGCTGCAGGAATATTTCACATTTTAGCTGTGACTAGGACTCATATTTTTCCTGTGCTAAAACACCTCATTCGCTGCTGAAGACGATAATCTCCTCTGCAGGCAGGAAATCAGGTTTTACGTCACGTTGCTTAAATCTTTTCTTAACCAGGGCAATATCATAACCAGGCCTTAACATAAAGACGGGAGGCCTTTTATTCCAGAAATCAAAGCCTGCACACAGTGGCTGGGATGTGAGACTGTTTTTTTTTCTTCTTTCAGAGACAGAGTCAGCGAGCTGCCGGCTGCACGGCGATGAGGCGGCCCTCCCCTCCCCCCTTTTCTTTAAGAGCTTTTGGAGAAAGAAATGGTGAGGAGGACTGCCTGTGCTAGTTCACTGCACAACTGACAGTTCGTGTGCTGTGTTGCAGTCCTCAGAGAGATGCAGAGAGGCAGACATCTGACAGAAGGACACACACACACACACACCTGAGGGCACAGGGAGGCAGATGCATTTGCATGTTACACTGGTCACACAACCTTCTCTTGGCCGAAGTTGAGTGTTATATAAGAAAGTAAGTGCTTTACTCCGTCTACCTCCACTGCACACACACTCTTACACACATATGCACGCACACACACATACACACAGAAGGCGCACACACACATAGGATGTTTACATTTTATGCATGTTATGTCCTGTGAGCATGACTGTAATACACTTCCTACATAAACATGTCTCTCTCTCCTCTTCACACTTCGTTTAGTTACTGTAAAATCTCTCTTAAATTTCCTCCTGCTCATTTCTCTGGAACTCGACACAGTTCAGAGCTGAGTTTCAAACCTCATCATGCAGCAGGGAGGACATTTAATGACAGACGAGCATCCTCAACTTTAGGGGAGAGCAGTCAGAGTGCACCCCTCTGTGGGAGTTCATGAAATGGTCAAACGTATGAGTCAGATGGATTCAACAATGCGGCGAATATTTAACATTTGGTTCAGATAGTCGTTTTTTATTTTGGATCTGGTTACCCAAAATCTTTAAATCTTTAATTTTTAAATCTTAATTTGTTAGCAAAACATGTTGTTCACAGCTTTTCCACTTTTAGCCGGCGCTGACTGTTGCTTTCACGGGTTTAAATGTCAAACGTCGCCGGCGGCAGATAATATCAGATGTAAATAATTAACAATGCTGCTGTAAGTTACTTGCCAAAAGGCCTAAATGGAAATTTTGTCTGTTTTCTGGTTGATTTGCTCTCTGATGTCTGTCCTCGGCCAAAGATCATTCGTGAAATACAGTAGATGAAACTCCTCTCTGTATTTCTGCAGTTCAGTGAGTGAAATGATCTCACTGATCGCATCACGTCAGAATAACGAGGAGGAATCTCCAAGTTCAACTTTCATTCATATAATATCAATAATTTAAGCTGATCTGATTCAGGACCTCGGATATCTGAATCATATAATAATAGCCTGTAAAGAAACATGTGCAAACAATATTTATGCCACCACTCAAATCTGCAAATATATAAAAACATCACCATAGGAACTGTTAATCAACTTTTATCACCATTTTCTGATGTTTTAAAGACCAGGATATTAAAAGACTAATAAATATGCCAATAAATATGTTGAAGTTGTTTTTTAAAAGATTTGTTATATATTTATGTTAAACTCTCAAATATTGATATCAATGTCGGCCTTTAAACTCCAGTTTCAGTCCGGCTCTAATCGATCATCGTAGCGGCGCATCGTGATCACCACAAGTTTGATATTTTGGTGAAAATCTTAAAAGTTTTTTCACACATTTACAGACAAAGAAAACGAAGCAGAGGAAACATTATTTTCAAGCTGTGTAATGGATCTAACCTTTTCTGAGGGTAATTTTGCCTTTTTGAAATTATTGAGGGGGTGAAAAGCACGAAAAACTGAGGTGGATCTCTGGGACGATTCATGTTGGAGGTTGTACGATCAGAAACTCTACTGAAAATTAAAAGTGTTCTACCAGAGAGAAATACAAAGAAGAAACCTTTTCTAACTTGTTCTCTTTCTTCTTAAAAACAAAGCTGCCTTTGTCATCTGCACTTGGAGAAATTGGAGAAATTGTTTACAACAGCTGTATACTCTCCTCATCAGACGTAATTACAGAAGTTGCCAAAGAGTGAAGAATGAATCTGAACAAATGAGAAAACAAATATCAGAATTATTTAGAAAAATGAGAAATGTCCTGTGCGGTGGGACAGATTAGTGAAACGTTGACAGATATGCGGTCGAGACAAAAGACTCATTTGTGGACACAGAAAATCATCAGTAACGCTTAAAAGCAACACGAAGGCCACGCAGCTTGCACAAACACGACCGGGGAAGGCAGAGAAAATGAGCCAACGTGTCCTATGATGAACTCGGCCTGCGGCTTAATCAGCATCGATGAGACGATCCCAAAGGACACCATGCAATTATGATGACCGACCACCTACTGTGGCCGCGGGGAAGAGCTGCGGCTCTGTGCTGCAGCACCCACTTCACACAGAGACCGACTACACTCTGTCTATGAGAGGTTTCATCACCACCATCACCTCTGACCTGGTGGTTTCCTGACTTTTGGCCTCTCGAATGCAACAAACAGGTGACTGCAGTATCAATCATAAGTCATTCTCCTCCTCCATCACACGCCGCAACAGACGGATTCCCTCATTGACTCGTCTAGCTTACTCAAAGTCAACGAGCCGTATTGATATGAAGCGCAGACAGCTGGAGCATCGCCGTTATTGATGGGGACTACGACAAGCACCCACTTAAACACATTTGGACAAATGATTTGAGTGCTCGTGTTTGAGAGCGCAGAATTCAGGCGTGCGTTCCTCACGCCAAGCTGCACGAGTGGAAATGAGAGATTGATGCCACGCCAAGCCCTAAGTCATGCATGCAAATAGATACGTGCTCTTAATGCACAGTAGAGGAGAAACAGGGCATGTGTGTGCTCTGGCGGACACAGAATCTGATGTCTTAAAACACACACACACCTCTCCATGAACTACTTGGAAATAAATGGCAGGATGATGAAGATATAGGCCTGCACTCAAGAAAGAGATAAGAAAGAAGCTTCACGAGGGGCTCAGATGATGATACCCAGCACTGTACGGACATCAGGAAATCCATTATCCTAACATGTAATGTGAAAATTATCCTGCTTCACATGTGACGAACATGAGAAAATGGAGAGTTTGCCTGTGAGGGAAATTCAACAGAAACATCTCCTCACTGGAAATCTGTTTAGCAGCTGAATACTGCAGGTCATCTGGTTGGACTATAAAAGGATTACATACTGGAGCCAACAGGATGCCATGGTAACCGCATCATCACTATATCATGACTACCACAGGACAGAGTAAACCAACCAACACACATTTAATTTTTTCTTTTTGGTCATCCTCCCTTTTTCTCTTGAATCCATCTTGGCTCAGCCATGGAGGAGTGATGAACAGATAGCCTAGTTTTTTTTTAACTGTTTATGAAGCAGCAGCATCCGCCTGAGTAACTGTATCATGGACTAAATATAGACTTTATCTAGACTACTTATAGCTGCTGTTTGCTTCATTCAGAAATAATATGCAGATTTTAATCATCCATGTGTGCTTTTCATTCAGTCACGTTAATCAAACTGTTTCACCCAGTTTGCAGCATGTGAGCTGCATTTTGTGACCTTGGATCATTTCCTTTGGTTCAAACTGACACGTTTTACTAATCATAACACCGTACTTGTGACACAAGCATGAGAAGAAGGTCAAAGCCCTCAAGGATTCACAAATTATGTACAATTTGCAGGTGACAATCATGAACGTATGAGCGCTTTTCTTGCAAACTGCTTTCATGAAACGGGCCCCAGATCAGTGATAGTTTTACTGTGCACGACTGCAGCAGGGACACAAAACACTCAACTACCAATTAAAAACTCAAATGGAGGTTTGTTATGGAACTTCCTTCATGTCACTGCATAATAAAACATATGAACTTTAACTGCCTTTAGCATGTAAATTGTTGTTTAGCCTGAATGAACAACATGTTTTCTATTTACAACAGTAAATAAAAAGAAGAAACGAAGATATGTTTTATTTACACGTCTCCCTTCTGTTTTTAAATGTCTTCTTTTAAATTTATGTGCAAATAAAAAAAAGAGACAAAATACAGCATCCAGTGTAAAACTAACCAATAACTGAACAGTCCATTAGGAGAGACAGGTGACGCAGCTGTGCGATGTGCTGTAAGTAATTGGCACCACTTCAAACTGAGTCTGGATTGAGACGGGATGTGCTGTGTGGCAAACGTGTGTTGTGCCGTCCTAAATCATACCCATGCATCTCAGCAGCGAGGGCTGATAAATAAGGGACAGGATGCAGAGCTTCAACTTGTTCATCACCTTGACAGAGTGTTTGAGTCGGAGCTGAGTTTATCAATCCAGATTAAACAAGGCTGCAAGAAAGATCATCTCAGGTCACTGTACTGCTCCAAAACAGATCTCTCAATGTATATTTAAAATAAAAAAAACACAGTCATTAGGTGATATTTTCCTCATTAGAGAGTACGAGCCGTGGACTTTGAGCTACATTGGCTGTGCAGCTGCCAAACATTTTCAGGCCCCCCTTTTCGATGCATTTAGTAAACACGTTGGTACTGCGATGCATCTGCAGTTTGGACTTGACGAGATGATTAAAGGGGTCGACAGGAAAACTGAGCTAAAACAAACAAGAGATAAGGAGCGAGCTGAACTCACACTGGAGGAGAGCTGCAGACACAGATACAGTTTGCTCTCCTCATTTGATGCTCCATTTAGCAGAAACACAAAATAAACCCATCCCCAGTGCAGCGCTGCCACAGACACACAGTCGTTATGGAGTCATATAAGAACAGGAAACAAGCTCAAAATAGACAATGTGCTTTTCCTCTGACTGGGTTTCTTTTTTTTTTGCAGCGGCTGTGATATGATTTGTAATATTCGAGGGTACAAGAGTGACTGAAATCCCTACAATATTATTCAGCATTCATGACATTTCTTCCAGTGCATAATGATTCTGAAGTGAGAGGCCCTGCTCACATTAGCAAAACACACACCAGCACTAAAGATTACTCCAAGTCAGTTACATAAAAACAAATCCGTACTATGGAGACATTTGGAAGATAACCCAGAGAGATCAAATACTACAAGTGTTTACACAGCACAGTGTCATTTTCAGTTTTCAATTTTCAGGCTGCATCGAAATCCTGTCAAACACAGAAAATGCATCTTTAAGTGTACGAGATTAGACTTTAATTATCAAGTATTAAACAAAAAGTCTCATATTCAGAGAAAATAAATACAACTTACAACTTACAAAGGGCCTCAAGAGCAAAATATACAATAAACCTACACAAGTTTTTAATTTCACTACTCGTCACTGACTGGGTTTTGTTTTTCTGCAGACTCTTTTTACAGTTCAGCTGCTCTACTTTCAGTTTTAACGGTGCAGCAGCCTGCGAGCAAACAGCAGCTTCCATATGTTATAAACTGTAAAACCTCACATCAGATATTTTACTGTAATTAACCTCCATTGCTGTCTTTTGACTCACAACAGCCGAGCAGCATCCCTCCTCCTCTGCTGCCTGCACGATCCCTCCATACAGCTCAAATAAACCAATATAAATAACAATATTTCCTGAATGATAATTTTGAATTACATATCAGATTATATAACATGTATACCGAGTATACTCAGTAAAGTTCAACCAAAGAGTTGGTCTCCTTCCCAGATACGAATCTTAGAGCCACACATGAATGAATGAATAAATGAATGAATGAATGAATGAATAAATCATCATCTATGTTGCTAATTTCTCTAATTCAGATGACTGATGAAATGAAAAAAGTTTCAAAATTCAGTCCAATTATCTGGTAAACATGGGATATCACTATAAAATTATTAAAAACTGACAACCAAACCAAACCTTTTTTTTAAAAGAAGGATCATTTTTGTGTGTTGTCTTGTTTTTACCAGACAAAGACAAGACAACACATCGCTAACATTGGAAAATGTTTTGCAGTTTTGCATGTTAAAGGACAATCAGATTAAACTTGACAATAGCAGATAGTGAAGTTTCGTCCTGTTCTTCATAAAAACAAATCAAAGTCCAGTCTGAGTGCACCCTGACATAAAGCACTCATGAGGGCAGATGGTACAGCTGCATATCCTCAGTGAAAAACAGACAGTAGCCAAGACCATCTTTTTCTTCTTCTGTCTTTCACCATCTTTATCGTTGAGCTCACATACTCGAAAAATGTGCATGTTTTTACTTTACAACGATTATATGCAACCACACAGTAGCTGTGACCCTTTCTCTGCAGACACAAAGTCATTATGAGCTTCTCTGAGGGAAAAACTCTCCCAGTAAATCCTCCACAGCGTTGGGTGGAGTGGCCACAGACAAATGACTCTCACTGGAAAATCAACCCTTTAACACAACTTGTTTTAATTCCAAGTGCAAAATGACTTTCAACCTGAAAATCAATTCCCTCATGTGGAGAGCAAACTGATCCTGATACAGGCTGTTTATCAGGTCACAGCGAGGTCTAATAAACTAAACAAGTGAATTAACTGATGAAAAATGAAACCACTTTATTTTAATTAAACAATACTGCACCTCTTTAATTCAGCCACAGATCTAATTCATCAGTATTATTAAACCAGAGCAGATCTCACATTTGCACACAAATGATGACGACATTACTTTCACAGCAGCACACAAACACAGATTTGTTCTTTAAAACCCCTCCTCTCATCATCTTCCTGCACCGATTTGATTTTTATTGGGAGTGGAGGAGTTGGCTTTGACTTTAACCTAGCAGTCAGATGCTGTATATACCAGAATATCAGATCCCTTTTGCTTCTGTCATACCTTTAAATGTGGGTATATTTTAATGCATTGCACAGGAGAAGACTTGGAAGAACAACAACACAACAGTTTTATAAAACAGCTACTTAACAGATATAGTTTTTCCAATAACAGTCTGCAGACTTTGCTTCAAAACGTTTTCTTCCATCCACGACTCATTATCCCAATCAGAAGTGGCAGGAGTCAGCTGGTGTTTTAATTGCATGCAAACTGAGGATTTCACAGTAACGGGCGGCAAAAACACTTTCAAATAACAGGAGCTCTTATTCAGACGCACCTGAGAGTCATGACAATATGTTGTTCCTTCAACAAGCGCATCAGAGCAAAACTGAAGAAGAGCCATTGAACTGAACACAAACCTCACACACTTTGATTCATGACACCAACTGACACCATCATTCAGAATGACTTCATGCAACATCACAATAAGACTGGCATCCTAGATTACCAACATGGAAACAGCAAAAAGTGCAAAAGGTGTAATCCAACAATGACAGAAACCAGAAACCAAAGCCAACATGTCTGAGCAGCGTTAGCGAGCACGAGCCATTTTACTGCACTTTTCTAGGTAGGAAACTTATTTAAAAATCACTTTTAGTCATGTTTTCTTAAAAATGTCACTCTATCCTGACAGTAGCACGAGACAGATCATCTGCTGTTTCTAAAGCCGTTTGACGAGAATGCACCGCTCCCGAATCAAAACAACCAATCAGAAGAGAGTATCTGATCACTCGTCAATCATCAATCACTGCTCCTGCACTCCTCCTCCTCCACTTTGTAAGAGCCAACACAAAGAGAACAAACAACCAAACAACAAGAAAACATCTGTTTAGTCAGCAATGAAGAAGTCATACTCTAATTTCCAAGCTAAGCCCACTCTCTTCTCAATAACTGCTTTGAATTATTGCAAAAGCAGAAACTTCAGGATTCACCTTTGCCAGAACCAGATTTGGAAATGGAGCCGCTCTTACCTCGATGAGGAAGTCGCCCGTCCTGAGCCCCGCCTGCCATGCCACTCCTCCCTCGTCCACCGACTCCAAGTACTGCAGGGCCGGGAAGGCGGGTGTGGGAGTAAACTCCTCGATGGGCGTATCCGCTGCACAGAAAGGGAGGACAGAGGTGGAAGAGACGTTAGAGGAAGCTAAATAAACAACAGTAATATCTGCAAGACAGAAGAATGCACAAAGAACAGCAGCACTGTCAGATGAGACAGTGACAGACCAGTTCAGTTTTATAAGAAAACATTCACAAAAATGCTCCTTCCAACAACTCCAACACTGTCGTACTCAGCTGCTGTATCTTGCATATTTAAGATTTATAGAAATAGCAATGATTTTAGGAAAAGTTATGTTTGTGTCAGCGCTCTGGTTGTAATTCTGAGTTGGAGATTTTAGGAAGTTTTGACAGCTATGACAGTTAAATCAGAATAAAATCCAACATTCACTCTAATATATTCTGTTCAGCTAATTAAAAATGAATTACACAGTGTTTGTTTCCACCTCACTTTCACTTGTTAATGAAGCACAACAAATATGAAACACAAAAGCTAATTTTGCTCGTTTAAACGGTGCGACTCTCATTATACATCAGTGGTGTTACTGAAAGGATAAAAATAAGAAAAACTGTCTTGGAAAAATCAAAAGGAAGAATTACAGGAAGTTTTCAAGCATGTTGAGATAGCAGAAATAAGTTATGCATTTATTTCCTAACCAACACCAGCCGGACCTGCTCAGCAGTCCTGAACTTCGAAACAGTCAGGTTTACTGACTTTACAGTTCAACTTTTAAACGTATCAGTGACTGAACGACAGCTTTGGAGTTGATGAAGGCTGTTTTCG